>JAQFZG010002981.1:0-14800 GCA_034695465.1 Entomobrya nicoleti | reverse complement strand
AAGCTGTATCAAACTTCGTTGCCTGGCAAGTTTGATACAGCTTGACGAGACCCGGCTTGGTTCCTCCAAGCCTAGTCGGTGAGCAGTTGATGTTGATAAATTTTCTCTAACTGAGCCGCAAAGCAGCATACTTTCATATATACCTACGACACGACTGTCGTCATTGTTGGTGGATATTATTATTGCAGCTATGATGGTCATAATTATTCCCGTAAAAGCCGGTTACATCACACACATGTGTGTTATTTCTGATGTATGTGCCGAAATGAGTTTTAATGGATGTAAAAAGGAGTCGGCTTATTGTAATCGTGAACTGTTGATGTCCACGACTCTCGACAGCAGACCTGCTGGTTCTTAATGTACAACCTGCAATACTACAAACAATCATGATAGAAGATGAGTTGGACCAACTACAAGTTCTACGGATTTTCCAATATTGAATTCCTGCATACGTGAAATTCGTAAATGAGACAGAAAACAGAAAATGCATCAAGTCAACTTTGTTTTGTGCAGGAGACTGCGTACAACTCGATAGGTTTGTAGTCTGTACACAGCATAACAATAAATATTATCGAATATGTGTATGCTAGAATTACTTAGGAAAAATATAACCATACAGTTGATAATGATTATGAATAGTTTTTTTCAGCATAAAAGAAATAAAAAGGTGGACGTGCTCAATTTTATTACTTTTTATGATTCGCTTTATCCTTTAGCCGGTAATACTGGAAAACTTGAACTTATTATATCAGGAATATTAACTTTTTCACTTCATGTGCCTTTTACCCAGCTTAGGTATGTATATGTTTTTATACAATGTTTGTATGTTATGTACGTATTACGTACTCTGAGCATTTCAAATGGATGTTGCCTATGTAGCAATATTTTTTAAATACATTTTTTCACTGACAATCGGACTGAAAGGAAAATCACAGAGCTACAAGCTCAACCGATCTCCTCACAATAACAGTAATAATATAATAATTACCTGCTCAAAAGCCGCACTGTTATACTGAAGCATAATGTATATATGCTGAAAAGAGATGAAAAATAAAAGAATGGGTTGTACGCACGTTTTGTACATGATTTTTTCTCGTCTTTTTTCCCTGTACATTATAGGTATGTACACAATAATAAAAAGTCATGGTGTTTGATATTAACGAGTGGCACACAAAAACTTTCTACACAAAATGTTTCATTGCATGTTATGTTGATCGCAAAGGCTTACAGCATTACCGACCGGCACAACTAACTACTACCACTACTGTTGCTGTCATGTTTTAATAATATTCATCATATCCAGTAGAGAAGCGGACAGTTCAAAAGGAATTTAATGTTCTTATCATATTGGTGATAAGAGGTCTATAAGAGTATAATATTATTATTATGATTGTTATGAGGAAAAAAAGTGGAATATATCTCTGTGTGTTTTTTATATGCGCCTTTCTCGATTTTCCTCCAGAGAGAAAAAAAAAGAGAGATAGAATGAATTGTATAATGCGCTGGTCTTGCTCTCAAAGTTGAATTTTGATGATGATGAGGATGATACAGGCGTAGCGTAATTCTCTTGTCGGCAAAACTTCACAAAGAGGAAGACGAGACTCCTCTTCAGCAACAACACCGATATCAGCAGCGGCAGTAGAGGAACAGCCATCTCATCGCTCTCTTAGTTGTGTTATAGGTGAATGTAGATAGATAGATAGATATACATGTAATACATATATTGTATGTCTTTAGTCAAGTTAACTTGGTTTCTTTCAACTGCCTGCAAAACTATTTAGTGTATTAAATGTTATATTCCCAATTTTATGCTTTTGTATTACCTATGCTATGCCATATTTTTATACACATGCATTAAAAGGACACGTAGGTATAATAATGTGTGCATAGATTCAAAGCAACTCTGAAAATCGTTTAAAACTCAAAAACAAGATATAATGAAAATAGATGGGAATACATGTACGTAATGTATCCCTATTATATCCAAGAAGAAGATCAGTCAGAAGGAGAAGACATTGATCAGCGACAGCATCATATTATTATAAGCTGTATAAGCCTTTTACAGCAGTTTTTGTAAAGGAAAAACCAAACCCAAACAAGAATAAATTTTTTCAAGAAGTTATATAATAATATTATCTTCGTGGAGGCAGGAGAAGAGCAAGTTTAGAAGAAGAAGAAGCGACCAAGCCGCAAAAGTAATATGACGACGGACGCATTGTATCATTACAGCATATCAAGCATCATTGCCTTTGTACTCATCCTTTTATTTTTGTGTTCTTCTTCATTGTCTGACATCAATACTAAAACCTAGACAGATCTTTTTGAAAAAGATCGATGGTGGATGCATGTATAGTAGTTGGAAGCCGCGATAGTCGGTATATTAGCCTTGCTTGTAGAAAGAAAACAAAAAAGAGGCACCTTTACTTTACACGCATGAGGAGAAGAAGATAAAGTGTAATAATAATAATAAAGAAGGATAAAAAAAAGTTTTTACTAGTTTACAAATGGCCATTTCAAGTATTTTGAGGTTGTATAAAGAGAGAACCTGTACAACACTAACAACTGAACCGCACCGAAACTAATGAAAGGATTCGTTGACACATCATGTAAATCTTGATGTCGCTTAAGACCCCTGATGTTATATTTTATACTTGTACTTCATGTTCCAATTTCTACATCCATCTACCTTATTTTATGATGTGTGCCACTCATTTGACTTACTCATCTTTAAGAAATTTCATCTCAATTTCTAAAAAAATTATAAAAAGCATAACAATGAAATTACCCGTTTCAATTTGACATGAAATTTAAAATAAAAACGAAAATGCTCCTTTGATAAAATACAAATTAATCACAGTTTAAATATCATAATGCATCACTTCTCTTGTTCGGTTTTTCTCCATGTTGTACATTATACCATGATGATTAGGATAGAAGCATTGTAATATGTTACGCGGAGCTTTTTATCTTGCGCTGCTGCTGAAGAAGAATGTTTCTTGGACCCGCATCGCATTATATGACTTGTAATAAGAGAGTGGTACCAGTGTTGCTGACCAGGGGTTGCCTCATACCTTTTATTCTTCTTTTTTCTTCTTGAAGGCCCCGACAAGATTTTCTTCTGAAGACTTGTTTAAGCCGGCATTATCAAAGGGTCCAGTTCTTCCTCTTTTTTTCTCTTTTACGTGTACTTCTCCCTTGCCTTCCATTTCTCTACCGATTCACAGTTCTTTACAAGATACAAGAAAGTATTGACATGATCTGTGGACAATGTATACTAACAAAATTATATAATAGAAAGAATGTATCAACATTGTGTGTGCACGTATATGTACGTGAACTGCAATGCGATGTAATAACCAAAGAGAAAAAAAGGTGGCCAGATTGTGACCTTTTCAAGTCAAAAGAGAAACAGCGCAAAGAGTAAAAATCCATCTCGTCTACTAATAAATACTTACCTTTACTACATCCGTTAAAGATTCCATAATACAAAAACCAAGTATTCTCTCTAAAAACTTCATTTAGAGAAAGAGACAGGTGAGATGAGAGAGTGGTACAATGAAATAAAAATAATTTTCGGTTCATCATCACCAGCAACTTTTTATTCTTAGCCACTTGTTAGTAAGATTATTACGACTAACAGGCCGCCATTTTCTGACCCTTTGTTCCTCTAAGATGCCTATTATCACGAGAAAAGATCTGTTCTTTTACACCGTATCACCAAGAAAAAAGATGCTTGGTATTTTCACCCCTTGCTGCAAAAGTGCGGAACTATTTACTGCCTTGTAAGGATAGTAATGTAAAATAATATGCCCGTGTATAGGCAAATATATATATATATATAAATGTGTGTATGTATGACTCTTTATTATATGGTTCTACACAAGTAGTATGCAGAAGTCAATAAGAAAAGTATAGTTATGAGTATAAAATGTATAAAGTTGTTATATAGGTTGTTGGGGTTCATACGCACGCATGTACCTAAATGTATGTAACTCTACATACCACCAACTACCAACCGACTTGATGCTGATGATGATGGCAATTCAAACTTTTATGCAGCACACAGCAAAATAGAATCTCTTTTTCTTTTCTTACCTTCTTCTTCAATACATTCTCCAAAGCCAAGTCACGACAAGGCAACGACCGTATACTTTAGTTAGTTACTTACTAACATATTATACTACTTTAGGGGTGGTTATTGTTGATGATGATCATGATCACGGTGGTGGTGTGGCAGTGCTGGTGGTGGTGATGGTGAATACGGTCTTCACGTTTTCCTTTTATATCCATTCCTCATATATAGCATAACATATAATAAAGAAACTTTTTTGTGATATGGTCATATACAACTATATGGAATGCACTAATAACAAAAACGAAGCAAAATATCCATCTTCACAGAAAGAACATTACATTTATACCCATAGTTCATATGTGAAAACGTATGTATATATATGGACGCAACATTATCCAACAAGCAAACTCACAAAAAAGACCTCCTGTCCAATTTTATGAACACGAAAAGCCTTCAGGGGTGGATTTGAAACGAATATAAAGAAAATGATAGTGATGATGATGCCCAGGTTTTTTTCATCTCCCTTCTTATTCTACTTCACTCTCTCTCTGTTTTCATGTGTTTCATTTTTTTTCTTCGTTTCTTCTTCTCTTCTGTATTCTTTTTTCATCTATCTTACTTTACTGACGCTGACTGAGTGAGTAGGCAACATTGTACAACAAAGTTAAAAAATCGGAGCTTAAGAAATCTTTTTTTAAATCACACTTCTTCATCTTTCTTTTACGCTACTAAATTATCCCTTCGTACACCATAATAGCTGTACATCGTCCAACAAGAGCTGCATTTTCCCGAGTATGTATGTATATAGCATGTATACATGATACATTGCATTTCTTCACTTTACAACAAAATACATTTACCACAGCACATGATCAACGTGACAGTAACATTTTCGGTAGTTAGTAAATGGAAGTACATTACAAAAATCGTGGTATTATTCCATTTCTCCAGCAGTTCTTTATACCGACAAGATATACATAGGTAAGAGATTGTTTATAGTTTGTAGATTGGCTACAGAATGAAGTAGAGATAAAAAAAAGTTACGCTTATAACGTACATTTGTTGGCTCGTTCTACTTGCTTTTATATAAGGTATATTACGGCAAGTTATCTGACTGACACAGTGGAGGAACATTTCTTTACGAGGGTTTTCTTTCCTAATGATCCTCTGACGCTGGTCGGTAAATTTACATTACCTTATCATTATAGATGAAGCAACAACAATCAGAGAGTGAGGGAAAAAAAGCCCTTTGCATTTCGATGCGATACACCTTTTTTGTTTAATTCCATGATATTGCAAGAAGATGGGTATAGAATTGGAATGGAATATTACACAATATCAAGCTCTTTTAATACTACACCAATTTCTATTCTCTCTCACTAAAGTAGAACTTGTGTTCTTCTTTCTTTGTTGGTTGTCTTTCTATTTTACTCTAGGCCCCAGCCAGCCCCAACAGGCTAATTTTTTTTAGTTATAAGAACAACAAGCTACAAGATTGAATATCATGGAAGTAAGTTTTTCGTTCTCCAGAAACAAAAAAAAACATGATTCCAGTATATTAGGATTTTTCCTGATATTGCTTGCATTAAAGTTAATCGGATACTTTAATACTTTCTGTTTGTTCGGGAAATAAAAATGTTTCTTTATGTGGTAACATTTTCTTTTCGAATGCCTTTGCTTAAGAGTATTTTAGCTTTTAAGTATCATCATTGCATTGCCATAAATAGTTACTACCTGTACTACAGTGTGCGTTGAGAGTTGGAATATAGTTGATTTGGAGGAGCAACAAGCAAAAGCCAGAATACTTAGCGGAAACCTTCTATGCATGACCATTGAGTTTTAATAACCTGGCTGAAATTACCTTTGCCGTACGCAACAACAATAAGGCGGACAAACATTCACCATTTAATGCTTTTGGGCCAAAAGTTTTTGCGATTTTGCTGAAAGAGAAAAACCATTTTCATCATTGCTGAAATGCATGCAATCCAGCGGTTTTGGAACATATGAAATAATCTATATTATAGCCTTCGTGTATGTATGTTTGTGCATTACTCATTCAAATTCGTGAGCAAAATAAAAATACTCAGAAAGCTTAGAAAGATGCGTGACAGAAAAATAGAATTAGACATTACTCCCACATTGCCCTTGCATATTGTATAAAGTAAAGCACTGTTCGGTGATACTAACACTTTCGTTTTTTTTACTTTGCATAGCTACTTACTTTTTAAATTCACAAACCCTTCATTGGATACTACCTTTTCAAAAATGACACAATGCATACTGTACTTTTTATTGCTACTATAATATAGTAAATAATGACGACCTCCCGAAACAAATCCAACACTTGGTAAAATAGTTAATAAGTAAAAGGGAAAATAGGAAAGTAAATTTTGTGCATCATGTCAATGCATGCACAACTGAGAATTGTTTTTTTTTCTTGCTTACAAATAAGTTCCAAAAGCGGCTCCGGTTCGCAGCAAGAGACTTTTAGCTAAAAGCTTGTGCTCCAACTTATAATGAAGTATTATGATTACCGATACAAACGTGAAATGGTTTTGAATATGTATGTACATTTTTATGCGTTATATTAGTAAGACGCTCTATTGTAGACCTTATAACTACAGCTTTTTCTAGAAAACTTGGTTCAAGAAATGCTACATACTCAAACCAAACTTACTTCAGCCACACAACCAAAAAAATATATTATTGATGTTTTGCTTGCAGCAGCGCAAGGTTCATTTTCATTTTACAATACAATGTATTTGAATTTACGATTGCCATCATATAATACGGTGATATTTCTCAAGATGCATGTTATGAACACACTCTTGTATAAAATCTTACTTCTAAGATTTTCAAATCTTGTATATTTTTATGTGCGTTGCACCATCATCGCACAAGTAGCAAGCAACCGTAGGTAAAAAGAAAGTAAAGTCAAAATCCAAACTAAACCATATCGTGCATGATGATTGGAGGCATGCAAGTCACTGGGGATAATAATGAGTAAAATACTAGCTATCTAACATGTACTACTACACAGGATACGATACAGGGATGTAATTCTAATATTTATAAGGTTAGCATAGACGGAAAAGAAGTTTTCGATATGTTATTCTGAAAAATATCTTACATGTTATATGTGGCGGATCTTGCATATATGTATGTGCGTAACAATTAACGTACTTACCGAGAATAGTGCGTGCATGCGGAGAGAACACAGTAGGTATATGGACAATGGTACAATTGTGTGTCTGTGTGCGTCTCTGTATCAGCATAGCATTACTTTGCCTGCATGGAGTTTAACATTAAGTTAAATGGAAAAAATATATGTAGGTATAGCATCTGTATAAATGCTGTTGAAAATTTTGTTGGAGTTAAAGCTGAAAATGCTTTTTCTGAGCAAAAGAAATGGTCATATAAGAATGAGCTGTTTTGTATTGTTGGATGTGTTTGTGATGATGATGCAGGGGTGTTTTTACTCTATAAAATGCAGTAAAGCTTTTGCCCATATCCTTATTCCGTACTGCATTGCATACAATCAAGCGTATATTATCGTCATAATATTATATTATCCTTTATGCCCTGCTCTCTGAATGTACAGCAGAAGAACAGAAGAGCCGCTTTTATGCTCCATTCCTTCCCTATGACTGAGTTGTTTGGTTGCTGATGCTTTTTGTTACATGCACGACGATGTATATTGCTGAGTTACCGTGTCTGGTTAAGGCAAACCAATACAGTATAGAATAGAGGAGCCAACCCATCTAGGTCTTTTAACATGAGAGTTTGACTTTAAGTCAGTCTTTGACTTGACGTGAGTGAATGTGGTGGTCAGACAGAATGAGTGAAAGGGAGCTCTCGAACGCTCACACTTTGTTTTGCATACGCTTTCATCTAAACATAACTTGAACTGCAAAACACTTTTGTTATTATATTAAGCTTGATTCAATAAGTGATTTTACAAGGAATCAAAGAAAATCTACAGTTTTTGTGAAACAAAATCAAAAGGAAAACCAAGGAAAGATTTTGTATATAAACCTGCAAACATCTTTTCGAAGCAGCAGAAAGAAACGAAAACGTGTAATTGCCAGAAAAAGCAACAGTCTCAATGACGTTCTTTCAAGATCATTAAGTTCATGAAAGAGTTTTCTTGTTTCCTGTCAGAAGACGTTTTTTTGGCTTGTTAAAAATTTGATATATCTTTTTGTATTTTAATGATATTTCATAAATACATGTGCTGCGCAAGTTTCCTCTGATATTTTACTCAAAAAAAATATTGTATACTCAAAATTCGATGAGATCACATGAGAAAAAAAAGGGATTCTCATTTACGAGCAGCTACACTAGAAACTGAACTGAAGTCATTTACTGAACTAAGTTCCTTATTCGGATTTACTCAGCCAGTGTGTATGCATGCAACTTTTCAAAACATCCTGATAGTGATTTTCAGCGTTTCTCTTCTGAAACATTTAAACTGTTGATAGAAACATTGCTACAGATTTGTAATGTGCTCTACTACATCTACATACTTTCGCTGGCCTTGTTAAGACTGCATTCACTTGAGGATTTCATGCGCATCATATCGTCGTGTGTGTGCTTCCTTTTGCGCTGTTGTAACATTTACGGAATTCTGTTTTTCTGTTTAAAAAAACATAACTGTAACAGAATCATTTTACACGAATAAATAATATATATCTCAATGCTACATGAACTGAACTGAACTTAGAAAGGATAACGGCTTGTGGTGTTCGCAGTGCTTGCTATTCTATCATGAGAAATCTTCACTCGTCAAATGTGTGTTGTGTGTGTACATTGGATTGAATAGATTAAGATATACAACAATCGTACTTTTACAATCAAACTTCATATAAAAATACCAACTAAGCTGTTGTGCTACAAAAAGAAGAGAGAGACGCGCTTGTAATAAAAAAAGAGCGAATACATCACATATAAAAAATATACCGACATATCGTCATCATAATCAACATGTTGTTATAATCATCGCATCAGAAGTCGCTCCTAAAGCTAAGCTCTTTACAACATTCAAGTGAAAAAAACGAAACATTATTATATTTATAACGTCTGCTGTTGTATACTATACATCTGGGTTATCATTAATCCATTTTTAATCAACCAAGGAATTCAAATCCAAGCAATAACCTACATCATTTTAACTATTAAACTTGATACACTGTTGTTTTTTTCTGTGTGAATTGTCGAAGAACTATTTCATCGAATGAATATGCGAGTTTGAGATTTTTTTGTCTCACATTAAACCTACTATATGTACTACTGCTTATATGCATGTTACGGAATAGTATACTTATGCTCCCCCAAACCAAATTGACAGCAAAATCGTGATTGTTATTCTCATCATCATCATCAGACACTTGTATGCATTCTCTCTTGGCGTTGCGACATGTGCTAACCATAAAATTTTGGTATATATATATGTATACATGTGAGATATAGGAGAACAGTAATAGCGCAAGCGTTAAAAGAAAGAATAACAGAAATGACCTTACTAACTTTATATAAACACCAAATTTCCAAGTGTTAAGTTTATATGGTGTGCTGGCAAGGTGTTGAGCAGCTCAGAGAGAGGTACAACTTGCTCAAGAGGATCAAGAAATCTTAGACTTCAAACTACCGCCCTACATTATTACAAAATACGGATGCAAGATTGTTGTCAGAGAGAGGGAGATAGAGCTTGAATCAACCCTCATTTGTTTCTTTCATTTTATACGACCGATACGAAGATATATAAAAGAGTGAGAGAAGAAGAAACGAATATTTTATATAGATTTGTATTTTTCATGCGGTGAAGAAGTTTCCTCTTTGGCCGTCGTCGTGTGTCGATGTGGACATAAAAGGGAGTAGAGAGGAATAAGATTGAAGGAGAAAAATAAGAATACGAAAAGCGAGACGCAGTTAACAACAACAACAAAAACTAAAACTTTAACAAGGGAGAACGATCGAAGAAGAGGAGGATTTACATTTCCATATTTGAAACTATTGTCTTGTTACCGGCCTAGCTATTCTTTTGTAAACTTCCTAATTCATCGTTTCACGTTGCAACCTATTATATTATTGTTCAAGTGGATGCACAATCGGCGAATATTATAATATTTATCATACATATGCATTCATAAGCACACACGCTTGTCAAAAATTATACCAGAAAGCTTCACTCTCCAGCCAAACCCGGTTAATGACGTACAGAGAATAGTGCATGTGGTCAGTCAGCAAACAAAATCCTTAATATTATTTGTGGAATCAGCTCTGGCTTTACACTTCTTCACATCAATACGCTGGAAATAAAAGGCTTTCGAATTTTATAACAATACATGAGTCTACATATGGGATCCTATTATCAGTCTTCTTAGAAAAGTTGGCTGATGAAAATCTTGTTTTCCAACTAACCTGTCCACCCGAATATAAATAATAAAACCAAAATTATCACTAAAGCATGAATAATTTTTTTCTAATCCCTACATCCTTCCTTGAATAAAAAAACAACATCGAATGGAAAGCCCATCAAATGAAATCCTACATAACATAATTAGATCCATACGTCAGCAACAAAAAGGATAGAAACCAAACCCTGGAAAATATTAACAACAAAGCTTTGCAAGAAGACAAACAGTATTCTAAAAAAAATATACCACCACACAACCAGAAACATAATACGACACGCTTGAATTGACATCATTATACTTTGCCTGATATCTGTCAACAGCAAAAAAAACGAAGAGCGGAATAATTAGTTTATCTTAATCTATTGTTTGTGAGAGAGCAACTTGTTCATTATTACTACACACAAGAGGAATACACACTGATCAAAGAACATCCTGCAAGACTATATGGAACAGAACTAAACTAAGGAGAAAAAAACGAGAAGAATTAATTCCAAACCTTATTTAGAATCAGCAGTAAGAAAATAATTGCCTATTTTTGTGTTTATAATTTCTTTAACCTTTGTCGGCAAAAAAGAGCTACGCTACGCAGCAAGCAGAAGAAGAAGAAGAAAAAATGATGAAAGCTGAGTCCTGAGAGTGAGTTGAGAACGGTGGAACTTTTTTTTGTTATGCCAATCCTCCTGACTACATTTACATACCTAAAAACCTAATACAGTACTCTAACTCAACCGTTTCCTCAAGCAGTGCAACAAGATCATATCACGCATCATTCTCTCTTTTAGCCAGAAACCACACCAAGTAACATGAGTTTGATGATGGTGAAAACGAACCAAATAAGTCTCTCAGTGAGTTACGTTCACTGAATGCTAATTTCAATTCCTCAGCGTGTTTTTCAAATATTTTTTTTTCTCGAAAAGTAGTAATAGTAGCGCAATCGTCTTTATGAAAATCTAAGTGATATTTAATCCTCTATTGTGAAAATGATTGATCGTCAACCTGAATAAAGGATAATATTATTTTTGTTTATAATATTTATATACATTCATACATACATTTTAAATATATACATGAGCAACACAACATTTTTGTAGTATGTGAATTTCGTATGTACACTTTTTCAAGTACATCGTGTGGTGACTGTGAATGAGAAAAAAAAGTACAACCAGCAAAACTGCCACCGCCACCAAAAAGGATTTTCATTCAGGTTTTACGACTCGACGGCCATTAACAACTACCTTCTGCCAAAGCTTGAATGAATGGCTTTTCAGAGAGAGCGGTGACAATAAAGGAAAAACTTTTTGTATATTGTGAATAACCAATACACAAGACTACCTACGTATTTATGCATATACATTCGTCTATCTACCTATACAACACGCACGTTAGTAGACAAGACACTAACCACCTTTGCCTTGATATCTCTGCCATTGTTTTAGAATTTTCAACAAGTTATTGAAAAGTTGCACTCTTCCAAATAGTTATCGAAAAACATTCAGAGTAGAAACAGCAGCTAACCCAACAACACCTTTGAAGACTATTCATTTTCGTTTCGACTGATGCGAAAGTGTTTGTGTGTATTTTTCTTCTCGCTCAACGCTACGTTGTAGGAGGATCAACAATTCAGGAAGTTATAAGCTTTGATAATAATCACTCCCCTCTCTCGTCGTCGTGACATACACACGGAGCCAGAAGAATTAATGCATTTCCAGTCGATCTCTGGCAAAACAATCCCATCCACAACACAAATCCTTTTTATCTGTATATGGACAAGATGATAACTCTGAGTTCTTAATCCTCCAACAAATATACACAAAATCCGCTCCCCTGCCCTGTACCAGTGTAAAATTTTACACACATGAAGAAAAAAACTGCGTTTATTGTGCACTACGTCAGCCTTTACAACAGCCTTACTATCAGGGGAATATTATAACTAAATGAAAAAAGAACTGCTGTCACGTTCATTCATGGAGTTCAAGCGGTCAAGTGAGAGAAATTCATGTGGTTTGTGATAAAGTGTATCAAGTTTGGAATGAAGTGAGATTTTAAAATCAAAACACTTCTTTGGAAAAATAATTGTATTTAAACACCCTCAAAAGTAGTTAAATACAAAGTTTATATTCATATTCTTGGAAAAATAATGATCCAAAATATCGTTAGCTCACGTGAGACGAAGGTGCCTACTTCCTTGAGCTGTACGTCGTCGTTGTTGTGAGGGTGGAAATTATTTAAAGTAGTGCAGTCTTCCTATTAGTTTTATTAATGCATAGCACAAACGAGTTGTCAGTAATCATGGCCACTCAGTTCGTCAAGTGGTGGAAGACCAAATTCCACGCAGGAGGATGCAGTTACAAGACAATTTCAGGTGCGTTCAGCGGTCAATTATACAACAAATTAAGAAAAGCAATATTATTCAGATCGGGCTCTTCTTTTGGCATACATTATCATTTATAATTAAGCGTCCATCCTACTTTATATTCCTCTCTGACTCTACAACACTTCATCTTTCTCCTCTTTTTTTTATCTATTCATCTATGATCGTTAAATGATAAGTTTACTGCACATCATCATGTAGTGATAACGGCAGCAAGGTAGTAGTGATACTCACTACGTCACTTTAAAGCGGTCATTTCATGTTTGCAAAAAGAAGATCATTTTACTGTACTAAGCATAAAAATTCTTTGAAGACGAGAAGCCGCCATTGAATCAGTTGAGTAGAGTGATGTCATCCCAAAAAGCATTGTCATAATATCACCGAAAGTTGGGCTATTATTGAAATTGACTTTATTTCTGACAATTATGATGAACGTTCTCTTGCATTGCACAAAGGACACATCGACAAATGCACATGTGTGTGTGTGGGTTGCAAGGTATATTACGTATATGGTAAACAAGCGTGTCTAATAATTTCATTGTGTTTGCCAGTTCTTTTTGGTCTCATTTTCATTCACTTTGTCGGCAATCGTGAATGCCACCTTTAAAATCATAAACTCCGTTTATTGTGGTGTTTGTCTATAAGGAACTGTTTAGCGTTCAAGGTGCAGAGACCATTCGAAAGCCTTGCAAATCACATTTGAGAGGTGTGTATACTAAACGAATGAGTCATTTATAATTGGTATTGAATATATTGTATAACAGCAATGATGTATTCAAAGTGCAGTGTTGTATAAGTAAAATCGACTTATAAATATCGTTGTCTCATCACTCTACTTTCGACTAACTTTACAGTGCAATTGAGTTTCCTGCTGTATGGAAATTATTTCAAAGAATATCTTAATATTTAAGTATGCTCAATGCATAAAAAGCGAATTTGTCAACGAATCTTTTAACTTACTTCTCTTTTTGTTAACTTGTGGTCTCAACTCTCGATTTACCTTTGTGGTAGGCTACTTTCCATTAAAGTGTTTAGCCAAACACAAGTGTTAAACTTTTCTTAGCACGCTAATTTGTCCAGAAAAACAACATGGGACTTGCAATTTTAGTTTTATGATATCAGATAAAAATGGCAAGGTAATTAATATGATAAGTTATAGATGAGGGTGGGTATATTGCTGCATCCATACTTAATGCACATACAAGTAATAAGTTACATTGGCATTGGCAGCACTGCCTAATATATATTTACACGTTTTCTCTGTGTCGGCATTAATAGAAGTAAACCCTTTCTTACGTCTGCGATGTTTTCAGACTAAGTTATATGAAGCCAAGCCAGCGCCAAACTAAAGAGATAAAAAAGTTGAAGTGGTCTGCTTGTGCGAGAAGTTGTTCTTAGGGCCACGCTCACTGTAGCGATCGTTCACTCAATCGATCGTTTTAATCCTTTACGCTAAGCTTTAAAAAAGGTAAAAATGGAAAAAAATACAAACCGAAAAATGCGACAGTGTCATTCATCGATCAGTGACTTGTCTTACTTTTCTGAAAAGCCGAACTTCTTTATTTTTGCATGTATAGCAGTGATATTCTTTAAGCTACGTTTTCTAAATATTTACCAAGTAACTCATCCAACAATACCGGAACTCAAATTCATCAGCATAACTCGTCGGTAAAAGCTTCCAAATTACAACATAGTGGCTGCCTGGTTTTAGCTCACAATGAGTAAGCGATTTAACTTATCTGCGTGATTTAACTTGAAATTCAGCGTTTTACTATTTTGTCATCGAATTTTTACACGAAGAGATCATTTCGTGTGTAATTTTTTTATAAAATGTTGTATCTGTATATTCATCAAATTTCATTGTCATATTTAGAATCATTCAGCAGCGCATTATAAACTAGATTGAAAATAGTCAATAAGAAATTTGGTTTTATTAGT
>JAQFZG010002980.1:0-14800 GCA_034695465.1 Entomobrya nicoleti | reverse complement strand
AAATCAAAACACTTGCACAGCACAGTGAATTTACACACCAGCTGACTCCAGTCAAAAATGTACACAACACACAATTGTCAGTCTAACAATTCAACCACAGTTTTATGTTTCCTATTGAATATTATTTCTCAGTTCGAAAACCAGCAATTAAATCTCATCTGGGTATTCGTAATTGATTAGTCACTCTAACAATTCAACAACACTGACTGTGTCCTCTCTTTTGTCAACAGAATGAATACACAGGAATGTATGACGTGCATTTGAAAGTACACTTGTTTGTATACATGCATGTGGCATGCAAGCAAAAGCAGAGAGATACGATACGACTGACGAAGTCATGTGCAAGCAGATAGATGTGTTTTTTTGTATGCCACAGAAAAAGAATGACTCATTCGTTGCATTACTGGTTTGGTTCTCTAAACTAATCATTACTTACCTTACCTACTCCTTACTGAGATTTTTTTTATGAATGAATGAATAAAACTATGAAACTTGTAGATGCTACCTTGTTTCCGGTTTCTAACAATCAATTGATAGAGAAGTTTACGAATGAAGATTTATTACACAAATCTTTGATGCAGTCGAATAATTTTCCATTTTGCATGAAAGCCCTGGCGTGGGCGTGCCGTGATTCCGTAATAAAATCATGATCAATGATTAACTTACAAAACCCTATGAATACACATTCATTATTACATGAATAGCAAGAAACATGGCATATATATACTGATTTCTATGGAGTGAACATCTAAAAATTAAATAATATAATTTTTGCTATACGTATTTATACATTTTTGATGTACTTTTAATTGAATATGTTGATTTTTTGCAATTCTTTTATTAAAAATATTAATCAAATTCACAAGTAATATGATTTTTTTCATCGGACCATTCATTCTTTCGGCTTTGAGTGGGAGGTTCGTGCAAACGAAATTCACTGTAACAATAGCTTGCATCCGGTGATAGTCCAGTCCAGAAGCAGAATACTACAATGTCTGATGTTGAATCCAGCTTGCTCGATGATAACGATAAAAAATCCGTAAAAGGATCAAAATCGGAAGAATATAGTCACATGTTAAACCAAATGAATGAAAGCGTCACAAATACCAAACTTCCCGAAAAAACGACCACGTCAAAACCAAAGACGAACAAGAAAAATAGCGAAAACACAAAAGTGAAAAAGCGGAGGCAGCCCAGCACCATTGTTGCACCACCATCTGTAGAACTTGTCCCAGTACCAAGCATCAATAGTAATGGTGACGATGACATTGACATTTCGGAAAATTGGACCGCTGAAGATACGGCTGATGAACTGTTGGACTTTGATGGAGGAACGGTGGAATTTAATGTACAAATCTCCAGATTTGTGGCACTGGCAGCAGCAATGCTTGTGGTGGAATGTGTAAAGAAGCAGCCCAAATCCAAAGAAATTGCTGCAGACAGGCGAGTTTCCAGAACAGAGCAACTTTTGAGCGATAGTAAAAGGTCCCTCCCAAGATGTAGTCTGGACTCAAGTAAAGAAGCTTTGAAAATATGCTCCAAACAAGACACTAATTTAAATCCGGTGAAAGATGAAAAAACTAAAACTTTCTCATACAGGAGGAAACAGTCAAGTAAGGAAATTCTTAAACAAGACTCCACTTCAAATAACACGACTAATGAGAATGAAAAGCGTAGGAATTCCTTGCCAAGGAATGGTCCATCGAGTAAAGAAGTTTTGAAAAAGAACTCAAAACAAGATGCAAATCCCAATAATCTTAGCAAAGTAGATAAATCCAAAAAGTCAAGGAGCAAGCAATCAAGTAAAGAAGTATCAAAAGATACCTCAAAACAAGAGATCGATCCTGGTGTCATAAAAGAGGAGAAATCTAAAAAGCCCACCTCCAAAACCAAACATTGTAGTAAGGAAGTTGTAAAAGTGAGCTCTAACCAAGACCAGAATTCTAATGCAGCGAAAGTAGATAAATCTAAAAAATCCACGTCGAGAAGCAAGAAACCACGCAAAGAAGTCTCCAAAGTTGGCTCGAAACAAGATATAGATTCCAGTACAGTAAATAAGGAAAATCCCGAGAAGTCTGCCTCAGATACCAAACTTTCTAATAACGACGTTTTGGAAGTGAGCTGTAGCCAAGACCAGAGTTCCAATGTGACGATAGTAGATAAATCTAAAAAATCCACATCAAGAAGTAAGAAATCTTGTAAAGAAGTACCCAAAGATATCTCTAAACATGACATTGATGCTAATACCACAAATAACGAGAATCCCGAGAAGTCCACCTCCGAAACTAGACATTCTAGCAAAGAAGTTTCGAAAGTTAGTTCTAATCAAGATCAAGATATAAATTCTAATGTCGTGAAAGAAGATAAGCCCAAAAAATCCAAAATTAAAAACAACAAGCAATCTAGCAAGGAAGTTGTGAAAGTGAGTTCCAATCAAGATCAAGAAATCGCTTCCAATATTCCAACGGAAGAACAGCCCAAAAAGCCGAAAATAAAGAAATCTAAACCAAACGCCAAGAATACTACTATTGCAACTGAAGTTCGGGGGGAAACTGCTGAGGTACTGGACTTTGATGAAAAACAAAATGAACCTGTGCAGAAGCCTCGTCGCCCCGCAAAGAAAAAACGGACTAAAAAGCCAATTATTTCACCTATAAATGAAGTAGAGGTTGAACGTGAACCTGCAACGGCTGTAAGTAAAGGAGAGCTGGAGACGTTTCTAGTGGAAGCAACGGGGCAAAGTGAGAATGTCGTGACAAATTTTTCTACCAAACAAAAATCGAAAAAATCTGTGAAAAATAAAAATCCATCGTCAGAGACACAAGCTCCAATAAGAATTCCATTCAGTAAAGAGCCTGTGAGTTATTTGACATCATTCTTTAAATTTAAAAGTTCTAAATTCATGAAAAGGATTTAAATAATATTGGTAATATTGGTATTGTTAAATTGGAAAAATAGGAACCTGAGCCAGATGTCGTAAGAACGAAATCCACTGATGAACTATCATCGTCCCCTGCGACCCCCATAACCGTGGCACTGCTTCCTCCAACAGCATCCGAAGTGTCCATTTCAACGACCGGCAGTTGTCACGCGGTTACGTATCCCCCTGTTCCCACAATTGGCGCAAATATGGGTGACCAGTTGGAAGTGCTAAAATACTTAGTACAAATACAAAACTACATAAATCATTTAGGATACCATCATCATCATCTCGGAGAGCCAAAAATCCACATAAATTCTCGACATTCGATGAAATTGCAAATGAAAGCTGCTCGGGAAATTATGCAGGCTAGCGAGCCAATTAAAAGCCTTCATGCCGCTGTACTTGCAGTTCATTTTACAAATAGTCTTGAGGCTGTTGAACGCTTCCCGATTTACTTCCGGAGTCACGTTTCTACCAAAGAGTATAAGCATATCGTTTTGGGAATTTTTGTCCAAGGAAATTATGGTGCACTAGGAATAAGTCGGGATAGTGGATTGCAAGATAAGCCTGCAAGTTATACCAAACTATCAGATCTTATTTTTGAATTTGCCAAGTGTTACGGACACAGCGGTCATGTTCTTAATGAAGTCCATTTCGGATGTATTATGCCCCACGACCCACTCAGTTCAGAGAGACTCTTTACGAAAAGTCATGTAGTTCCCGTCTGTGGATGCTTGCACAGCGAAATCGAGAAAAATATTGACAAATTCGCGAAGCAGTTAAGAAATAAGGTTCATCAAATTCCTAATTGCTTTTTATAACACTTTTCAATTCGACATATTTCAACTTTCGACCTTTTTATTTTTGTTTTAAAATTAAGTAGATGGGCAGAGCTTGCATGAAGGTAAAACCAAAACGGTTGCGGGACTTGAAGCGTTTATCAAGAACAGAATACAATTTCAATAAAAGCAGTAGAACTGGCTTGATGGATTATGTAAGTGTGAGTGGAAGTGAAACGAGCAGTTGTGCCAACATTCGGATACGAGTATTGAATATGAACATGTGTGTTAACTTATTGGACAACGGTCCAATAAGATTAACGAATCATCCTACAAAAAAGAAATGACTACTCAAAATTGACTATGCTTTTAAAAATAAATTTTCAAAAAATATCTACAGAAATCATAAATCATTCAGTCGGTAGTTTTTGGTTGCTTCGTAGGCTCGGGTCACGTCAAGTAACATCATCAGTAGTTCTCATATTGTTTATTTCTATGGAAGACACGTCCCGTACAAAATCATCATTGGTAAAAAAATTATGTATGGTTACTTTTTTTAAATGTATTAATTTTTGAAGATACATGTATTTCTTATCTTTTCGCATTATAATTCCCTTCACGCTAAAAATTTCCAATAAAATTCATGTGATCTTCCACGCAAATTTTTATCGCACAAATGTAATCCGTTAATTTACATTAGGTTTTCCCCGCTATGTTCAGCGGACTTTAATTTCTTCTTGTAAAAATGTACAACAATTCATCAAACGTAAGGCTTCCCAAACATTTTCCCATACAAACGCTGACACCCTTGCAATTGAAAACTCTCTCAAAATTCAGAAGAGGAACTAGTACTAATAGCATCAGCAACAGAGCTAGCAGTATTAGTAATAGACTTAGTAACAGGGGCAGCAGTACAAACTCCAAAAAATCAAAGTCAAAGACCAAAGTATCCAGTAAAAATAGTGGGCAATGGAACAAAGGGAAAACAATTCCAAGGAGGAACATGAACATTGTGGGAGACGCCCTTGTGGCCAAACTGGATACTGATAATGATAAGGGAATGTCGTTAGATATGAATGGCAATGATACGGAACCCTT
Organism: Entomobrya nicoleti; assembly: GCA_034695465.1. Lineage (NCBI taxonomy): Eukaryota > Metazoa > Arthropoda > Collembola > Entomobryomorpha > Entomobryidae > Entomobrya > Entomobrya nicoleti. Next base: position 10,000 of record JAQFZG010002980.1, on the reverse strand, counting down.
CAATGAGCAAATTTCAAAGGATATTGCGCTTGCAGTGGCTATGATTGTTGCAGAACATGAAATAATTAAAGCGAAGCAAAGAGAGGAAGATCTCAAGAAAAAGAAGGCATTAAGACTGGAGGCTAAAGAGAAGGAACTAAAGGAAGCGTCAGGGACATCAACTCCCCAGAAAATAGAAATAGGCAAAAAGAAAATTAAGGAAGTACTCAAGCCTGATGCTCATTTAAACTCTCAACAATACCACCGTTCGAAAACAAGCATGGAAAAAGCTTTGAGCCAGACTAGCTCCAATTTGGCAAATAATAATGTTCCATCATCAGCAGCTCCGCCAACCCCTGTGGACAAACAAAATGCAGTAAGTCGTGTTTTAAATGAATTTCACAAAAAAATTAGACACACTTCCGGTTATTGGGTGCTGCTGCTGCTGCTACGCTGTCTGTCTGTCATCCGTAATCACTGTTTTATACAGTTCCAATGAAATGACTTTTGGCAACGGTATTTACCACACTCGATGTAAAAGTTTATTTGTGTAAAGGCATGAAATGTACATGTCACAGTGTGCCTCTATGCGTTTCCGGTTTAGTCTATTATCGTTACATAAGCAATTTTGAATATAAAACTGCTGTATACTACTTCATCTACTGACATATCCGACACTCCTTTATATTGTAACAACTTCAATTTCCATTGTGTTGTTCTCATTAGCTTTGTAGACTTTTGCGTGACTAGAAGCTGTTAGGTTATGTGGTAGGCGCTATAAAATTTAATCGATATTGAAATGAATACGGCTAGCAACTAAAAAGAAATTTCGACAGACAGGCAGTAGCACACAAAAAACAGGGTACAAAGCTGGATGCGTATTATGCGTGAGGCAGTGGCAGTAGCGTTTGTACAGTCATCGGGAAAGGAAGTGTCGTAACGTAAAATCGACATGGAATGTGAACATTTTTTTCAGATAAGATTTTTTACACGAATTTTATTACTATGATTTTTACAAAGGATTCCGAGCCAGAATCGGATGGGAAATGTGTAGCCAAGCAAAAATCGTCAGTGACATTCTCAGTTCCATCCAGAACAATGGTGGCGTCGATTCCGTCCAGACCTCCAACGGCAACAGAGACAGAGCTACCAAGCAAGAAGAGATCAGCAACACTTTCGGCCTCATCCTCACGCAAATCGACCACGACAGCTATGCCACCATCCACGGCATCCGCAGCATCCTCGCTTTCCTCGACCGGAAGTCGGAACACGGTTTCGTATCCTCCTCTACCTACAATCGGGGCCAAGATGGGAGGTCAGCTGGAAGTACTTAAATATCTTGCAAGAGTACAGAATTACATGAATCATTTGGGATACCACCGCTATGGTGAACCCAAGATTCACATAAACTCCAGGCTTTCCATGAAAATGCAAATGGTGACTGCCCGAGAAATGATGCAGAGTGGCTTACCAATCAAGTGCCTTCACGCCGTTGTTCTTGCTGTTCACTTCACAAATTGCTTAGACACTGTTGAACGCTTCCCCATTTACTTCCGGAGTCACGTGACAAACAAAGAGTACAAACACATTGTTCTAGGAATATATGTACAAGGCCATTTTGGTGCATTGGGAATAAGCCGCGACTGTGGCTTGCAAGATAAACCAGCAACGTATGCTAAACTCTCAGACCTTGTTTTTGAGTTTGCCAAGTGCTATGGACAGAGTGGTCACATTTTGAATGAAATCAAGCTTGGCCAAATTATCACACACGATCAGCACAGTTTGGAGAGACTTTTTACAAAGAACTACGTGATTCCAGTTTGTGGATGCATGCACAGCGACATTGAGAAGAATGTGGAGAAGTTTGCAAAGCAGCTTAGATCCAAGGTATTTTTTATACTTATATTTACTAAAATGAGGTATCCTCAATAAGTGTTTCCATAAATTTCATTTTTAAGATGGGCCTTGCATGTATCAAATCTTTGCGATTAGACTCTGCCAACTCATCAAAGTTCAGCAGAAGTAGATCCAGCTTGAATGGAAATATGAGCAATTGTGGAAGCGGGGGAAGCTGTTCAACCATGCGCTCTAGAACAATGAGCATGATACCACTCAGGGGAAGTAAAAATGAGGAGCGTAATAATAATAGCAAGAAATCTAGTAAACAACCAAGTAAAGTAGCCACCGCACGTTCTAAACCAGCCTTGTTGGCGAAAAAGAAATAACAGTTATTCTCCTAAATGAAACCAAAACAAATATTTGTGCAATAAATTCAACAGAAAAGAATTTGTAATAAAAGTTTTGTATTTTCACTATTGAAAATAACAATTAAAAAAGTATAACAATAACAATTTTAAAATCATGGATATGACTGCATCTTATTTTAAACGTATCAAAACTGTATGTTAAAAAATTTGTATCACCCAATTCAAGAACAATAATAAACAATCTCGCTACGTACACTAATAGTTAACTTAGGCTAAGGTTGCATACGTAAACGCAATTAAGAAAAAACTAATAAATATATTAAGTAGTCATTATTTATGAGTACACCATTTCAATTTCAACAAAGATAAGTTCTACGTATATTCTAGAATTATAAGTACGTATAAAGTATTTGTATCAAAAGAGCTTATAAAAATGAGTTTCATCATGATATTATGATCAAAAAATATTCCTATTCAGATCAGTTCAAATATTTTCGGCAGTGTTTTGATCCACACAGGCATGGAATTTTTTCTTCCTCCTTTTCAAATTTGTAGTCGTATGTAAGCTCCTCTCCACGATCAATTTGTCGTAGTGCAAAGATGACGATGTGATCCTTTCCAGAAATTTTTATAGCTTTTGCTTCACAATTGGGCTAGATATTTAAAAAACCAAATCGAATTAACATATTATATTAAGTTCATTAGTACTTTAAAATTATTATTTTTTATACTACAAACCTCGCATGAGTGGTTGATAAAGCGGGCAGCATTTCCCTTCATTGTGGCATCAATCACGTGATCGTTAATTCGGAACATGTAGCAACCCATAGCTTTCGACTCGTAGTACTTTTCCCGGATATCACAAACAAGAGGACGAATCACCTCTCCAGCGTATTCAATTATCATTTCTCCCTTTCCCACGTCACGTTTTGTGAACAAGCCTCTTCCATGGATGGTAGACCACCATACAACCAAATGTTCCTTCTTATAATCTTTCAGTTTCCGAAATCTCATTGCGATTGGTGCTGATAAGGCTTTCGAGGTCTCCATCGGCCTTGATATAAAATAAAATAATATTTTTCATTGCGTTTTGACTTGGTACAGCATTACGGTTTATGATGTAGGAAATTAATATGTTATAACTTACGTGCTACAGACAACAGGGGCTCTACGGTGTTTAGATGCCAAAAAGCCAAACATGTCAAACTGCTTACGTCCCATGAACCTCTCAAATCTAGCACATCCGGATTCATTAACTTCAAGCGGGACCTCATCTTCGCCATTCTCGTTTTCTTCACTTGGCATGGGGGGGATGGCCGCGGGTGACGAGAAGGAAGGAGGAGAAATAAGAGGTAGGGTAGTAGCTGGGGTCGTTGAAGCTGGTGTAGGGGAAAGTGTGCTGGTTGCGGTGGTAGGCTCACGTTGCTGAGGTTGAGACACGGCTTTAAGTCCTGGCAACTCCTTTAGTAAAAATTGAATTGCTCTGTGTGTTAGACCCAACTTGTTGAAAGCGACATCAGCTTCTTTGCCACTCCCGTTTTCTAAACACGACCAAAAATTATACGGATATAAGTCAATTTCATTTTTTTAAATTACACATTTTTGATGTATTGTTTGAGAATGACACACGTACGTGGCAATGAAATGTTGGTGGCGGGGTACGGCAGAGGAGGGAGATTGTGATGTAGCCCCATTCCCTGAACGGTTTCAAATATGTAGCTCCACACAGCTCTCACATCACTCGAGCGGAAGGGTTCCGAGCTGGAACCTTGCAATTGAACTTCGTATACGATTACTGCTCTGTGGGTCTAAATAACAGGAAACAATTTATAGGTATTACTTTATTATCGTGTCATAATTTAAATGTTTAAAATAATAGCTTGCTCACCAATCTCAAATTTTGTCTGTTCGTTGAGCCATTATTGTTGTTCCCGTTTTGTTGTCCATCCTCCGCAATAGTTCTGTTTCCCTCCATTTCGTTGGCGTCGGGATCCGGAATAGGCACAAAGTGAATACTAGGCACTACAACAACTTCCGTTTCTGTTCCTTCCTGTTCTCCACTTTTAATTTTCCCTTTAATCTTCAAGTTTCTCATTGTACCCTTTGGTGAAGCACCTGCAATCTTGTTGACAGTGTATGTATCTCCCCCTCCCTTTCTGTTCAAAAGCAGCTTAATTGACTTGGCTGCCGAACCGCCTCCAGAGGATGAAGGGGAAACTTCGAGTATCTTACGTTTTACGCCACTTGTACTTGAGGTTTCAGAAGATGAGCTCCCATTTTCTACTCCGGATGTAGGACTTTGTGTGTTGCCATTTGGAGTTAATTGTTGAGGGGTCGTTGATGGTGTCGGGGTTGATGCGTGGCGCATAGGCGAAATTCCATGATCCACGAGACCTAATCTTGGTGTTGGCATATTCAGTATACTGTCAATGTTCTGCTGATGGGAGTTTTCAGTTACATCCACGTTAATTGGAGTTGATACTGTAGTGACCACATGAGCCATTTGTGAAGGAGGGGAAGCAGAAGAAATTGGAGGGGATGCAGTGACCAAGGTAAAATGTGGTCCTTGGTTATCAGCAGATGATGCTGGTTGTGGCACTTGCGCTTGAGGGGGTGGAGTGGACAGAAAAGTTGATTCAATTTGTGAAATCTGATCAGACAAGCGCTGCAGAGGATTTTCCATAGGGCGCACAACGGCAATGTTTGGTGTGGTTGGTGTCAGTAAGCCCAACTGCTGCTGCTGCTGGACTGTTACCATCCTTAGTTGAGAACCCTGTTGAATTGAATTCGGTTGAAGTAGCGCCACAGTGGATGGTCTTGGTGAATTTGCTGTTTGGACCCGGATAACTTTAGGCTGAGCAGGTTGCTTTGAAATTGCTGGACGAATTGAAATAGGCTGCTTTGGAGCAAGGAGTGGAGCAATTGGCTTCAAGTGATCACTACTACTTGGATATGGGAGCACCTTTTTGTATCTATCCATATGAGGATTCGCAACTTTTTCAAGGCAAGTGGCACATGGACAAGGTGCTGATTTCCCGACTGAACCCACGGACGACGAGCCTGGCGAATGAGATGGGGTTCCATTCGCCGAGCATTGGCTTACGGCACTTGATGGTCGCTGCTGTTGTTGCTGGCATTGAAGCGTTTGAAGGCCTGGAACAAGATTCACTACTTGGGATCCATTACTTCCAGTGGTCATTCCATTTTGTGCCCCCTGTTGTTGTTGTGGTTGAGTAATAATGATGTATGTGTTCCCCGCGTTGTCTGTTACTTGAGCAATTTGCTGAATAACTTGCTGTGGTAGTATTTGCTGTTGTGTCGTACCGGAAGTCTGTTGTGGTTGGTTGGTTGTTTGTTGTGTGGCTGGACTAGTTCCAGTTGAAGCCACCTGTTGAGGTGCTTGAGTAAGCGTTTGGGGCTTTCCCCATTGCAGTGCGGAAGGGTTCATCATCAGCGCCTGCAAATTTTGAGGTGCAATCTGCATCTGTTGTGGTGTATTTCGATTTGGAGATTGCTGTTGTTGTTGCTGCTGCTGTGCATGTGCCGCCAGGATCTGTTGCTGTTGGAGTGCCATAAATTGTTGTTGCTGTTGTTGAAGCTGAGACTGCTGCTGAAGATTCAGTTCCACTTGAGTTTGTGCCATGTTCATGGCGTTAGGCTGCTGCAACATGGATTGACTAAGCTGTTGCTGTTGAACTTGAACTGAACCACCGTTTTCATTTTGCGGTTGTGGCGCACTGATGGAAGTTCCCTGTGGGGGAATGGCTTGTGGTTGGTTAGGATTTGCGAATTGACTAAAGATGTTGGAAACATTAGCCAATTGCTGTTGACCAGGGTGGGTGAGATGCTGTTGCTGTAGTTGGGGATTCTGTTGTGGAGGAACATGCATTGGAACTCCAATTGGAAGCCCATTCGTACCATTTCCGACAGTCTGGGATTGCTGTTGTTGCTGAGGCATTATGGAATACTGAGGCACTTGCTGAATCGACTGTTGACCACCACCTTGCATGTCAATTACTTTTGGAAGAGAAGTCTGATTTTGGAAGAACGGGTACTGTAGCTGTTGCATTTGATGTTGGGGAAGATTAGGATGGTTCTGAGAATTTACTGCTTGTGGATGGGAAGCTTGAATTGGTTGTTGAGTAGCAGCCATTTGCTGCTGAATCATCATATTGGACTGCTGTGTTTGAAAGGACATCGCTTGTGAGGGATTTACAGTTCCAAGTTGTTGCATTTGTCCATTGCTTTGTTGGAGGTGTGTTCCCGGGACTTGTGTAAAACTTACTTGGTTTGGATTAGTGGAAAGTCCGTAGGTGCCCACATTATTTTGTCCTTGGAGCTGTCCAGGAATTTGTTCAAGTGTACCCGTACTTGGATTTAAATACTGGGATAAGTGTTGAGGTGGTAGCTGCATTCGTTGTTGCTGGTCTAGTGAGACTGGATGTCGTAGCATTTGTCCCTGGGCAAAAGCTATTTGCTGTTGTTGAAACATTTGAGGGTGGGTTTGACCAGCCATCGTATGGATTCCTGACGAAGGAACGCCATTTGGATACCGAAAGACCTGCTGAGGTATCCCTTGATTTGGTGCGTAGCCCAAAAAGGATTGGGGTGTTGCATAATTTTGTTGCTGGAGAAGTTGTGTTTGAGGAGGCACAGATTGGTGATATGTGTCACCAGAGGAGGTTGACATTTGTTGTGGCACTTGCATCATGGAATTGTGTACAATTGTGCCAGGCATTAACTGCGCTTGTGTGTATGTTGGAGGGTTGCCACTTGCACGGGCTTGTTGAAGGAGAGAAAATGGCATGGATGATGCGGATGTCCCGGTGGCAGTTTCAGCGGTAGTAGTTGGTAGCGAAGGTATTGAATGATGATGGTGATGAGGTTGACCTTGGAACGCTGATGACTGCGTGTAGATGGGAGACGAATAAGATGATTGTGTAGATGGGTGAGAGGGTTGCACAGCGAGAAACGTTGGGGGAGGAGTTTGATGCTGGTGTTCAAATGGAGGTGGTGTTGGTGTGGCGGTGACTTGATGAACAGGGGAGTTTTTTGGCACTGCTTCCAGTCCATTTCGCAAAGGAGAATTAAGAGCAACGTGTGGAGATTCGACTCTTTCTAATGTTAAACCCGATGCGTTAATCACTTGTGGAGTATTATCCAAAGGAAGACGGATTCCTCCAACAACTTTTGAAGGAGATATTTCTACTGACACTTTAGGGCTTATAGGTATATATCTTGTTGGTTGGGGAGGAGGAGCAATGACATGTGGAATATTGACTGTTTGCTGCTGCGGAATATGTAATGAAGCTTCATTAATCACACCACCCTCATCCTCTAAACTATCTGAAGAAGTATTTGATTCTTCTGAATTTTCTTCCAACATGGGTTGATGGAGTTGGATTGGTGGTGGTGGGATTTGTGAATACGGTGCAATTATGGTTTCAGAAATGGTTTGATGAACTCCCCAATTTACTCCGTTTTGATGTTGAAAGTGGGAAGCCTCTGAGTGAACAACGTCTACCTCATCATCATCCTCAGAGTCTTCATCAGAGCTGTAGGGTGTACAAGTTGGAATATGATTTTGGAATCCTGCAAGTGTTCTATAAGTCATTTTGCACTGTGGACAGGTCACTGGTCCTTCAGTTTGAACTGAGGGATCCGGGTCAGGATTAACCACATCGATAGGACCACTACTGCAACTACTATTTCTATGGCTAATCAATTGGTGTGCATTAGCTGCAAACTCTCTTTGCTCGTAATCTTCCTCAGAAGAAGTATCCAACATTCCTGGACTGGACTCAGGACTTCGTTGCTGCATAAAGTCCTCAGCTTTACTTGTCAAGGAAGACGTCGTTGGAATAGAAGGCACTGAACTCTTTTTTGGGCGTCCTCGCCCACGTGGAGTGGTGGGAGCCGAGGAAGAATGCGCTACTATCACATGCCCAACCTCTTCCTGTTTTGGCGTTTCTTGTTTAATTTCATCTCCCTTCTTTTTCCGGGGACTCTTGTCCTTTGAGGATTTCTGTTTGCACCAACCCATGTGCCTGGACAAACTAGCTTTATTGTTAAACTCTTTCCTGCAATTAGGACACTTGAACACTTGGTTCACCCTGGAACCTGGTCTGGGCGGCTGTGGAGATTTATTCCGAGATCTTAGCAATCTTTTCGTAGGCATTGCTTCTCTTGCTTTTTGTCTAGTTACGCGACCTCTCTGAAGGGCTTCAGAATTATTTCCCCTTGATGTACTTTGCTGGGGATTTTGAGGAGGAGCACTATTCCTAGTTGGTCTTTTAATATTATTCTCTTCTTCACATTCGTCCTCCTCCACCTCCTCCTCTTCATCAGTGTCATCTTCCTCTTCAGACTCCTCCTCATCTTCCACAGAGGTTGATGAGGTTTCCTCTTCGTCATCCTCTTCTGAATATGATTCATCCACACTTTCCTCTCGACCACCAGGGCCACCATCACACTGAAATATTATATTTCCTTTGGAAATTGGCATAGTTGAAAGACTCTAGACTATCTGCAACACGTAAACCAAGGAGTCTCCGTTCTCCCCATTTAGTAAACTAGTTGCAAAACTGATATGTAGTATTTTTTGTTGAGAGTTTAAATTAAATTCTCTGAAATTTAGCTGCTTGTTGTGCAGTTTTCTTAAAAGTTGCTGCTTTTTTGACGTTTCTTTCTCTTCTTGAAAATGTTACTACTGCAAGACATTTTCAACGTGCTCAACACGACCATTAATCCACTTTACCGTATGTGTTCATACTATTCTGTCATAAAAGTTCCGTTGTGGTGGCCTTTCCTAAACGCTGGAGAAGAAAGGTCTTCTCAGCGACATTTTTATTAATGAATTTATGGCAGAGATTTTGGGAAAGGGCAGAGAGATGCAGAATAACAGAATATAAAAACTGTTGTGATGCTGTAAAAAAATTGTTTTTGTGGTGGTAGGTTTGCATCTCTGTATATTTCATGTAAAATATGTGTAGAGGGATAGCTTGTCCAGTACAAAAAACTGATGTGATGTGCATCGTATGGTATGTAGTGCATTCATTTCATTTCCCACGATTTGCTCTTTATCATTTCTGAATCCTTTCTTGTGAAAAAGGCTTCTTCGTGGTGGTCTGGTTTGGGTTTGTATTTCTCCCAATTCGGCCAATTCAGTACTATGTTTCATTTTTATCTCCCATCCCCAACTCATAAATATATACTCTCTGGTATTCTGGTATCCACTCCACAAACCCACATGAAGAATTTTTCCTGTTGCTGTGTGTGGTAGAAAGGTATTCTGGAAAGCTGCTCTCTGTAAACTTGATGCACTAAAAAATGATTGTAAAGTATGTGAGAAGTAGCGCGTAAAACGGTTCATTGGGATTTGTAGTAAAATTACTGTTCAAATGCTCCACTTTTAACACCTCAAGACTTGGATTCATTAAAGAAAAAAATGGAATGAGCAATCATTTCCTGTATTGTATGACTTAATTTAAATATTCGTTGTTGGTTGCCTGTTGTCCTCGCCTTATAATCCAGGGCTTGAATTTTACTCAAGAATTTGTTGTGGTGATGGACCGCCAGACTAAATCCTACATCCCAATAAGTAAAGTGCTTCTAGGAAATTTGGGGTGAGTTTTAGTGCACTGATAGGCAGGGCCTATTCTACTTTAGCAATGGGTGGAAAAGCCGCCCCAGGTAGGACCAAAAATTTTAGGCTGTACCTTCATTAAAAATGAAATTAATTTTATAACAAATAGAAAGGGAAAATTGATGTGTGCACTTGTGTGTGTTTATCTTTATATTTTCAGTTTTCTCTC
>JAQFZG010002979.1:0-14801 GCA_034695465.1 Entomobrya nicoleti | reverse complement strand
ATATGCACCGCATGTGCAGCGCAGTTCTCGAATAGTACTTTTCTGTGCAATATATGTGGATTGATGTTCTCCCTTAATACTATATAACGCAAGATTTGACACGAGTAAAAACTTGCTACTTCAAGCAGGTTTGCGATTCGTAATGCAATTTAATAATGATATACCTATGTAAAAAGTGAAAGCGTATGCATGATCCTGTAACGTTGCGCATTAATTCCTTGGCCTTTTGCTCCAGTTACTGTCCAAAGTGTTCCGGTATCTTGTCGATCTTACCAACGTCCGGAATTGCAGGCTAGTCTCTAAGACAATTTTCATGTGGTTTGCCCTCTCACTGACTCTACTCTTTCATCTTTACACCTCTCATGAAATAAAAGTTTTTTTTGGTCTCGTTTGACATTTACTCATTTACTGGAAAGGGATACAAAGAATACGTCTTTACCGCATGCGTCTTGTACAAGAAGCAGGGCTGCCCATTACCTTGGACGCTGATCGAGAGTACTCTGATTTGTGTTACGCTACAGGGTATACAACTACCACAAATTAAGGACCAAATAGTATGTATGGATTTGCCACGTTAACAATTCAAAGAAACCAAAATTGAACTTTACAGTCCGTTAAAAATGTAAATATCGTAATATGAAATGTATCTTCAAAATCTGAAGTTGTACAGCTGCCTTGATATAGTCTGTAATTAATAAATGACAATGAATTGATGAATTTGTCGATGAATTAATTGTCATCCAAAACAAACCATAATACAAATTAAAGGTCTCATGACGGATTATTCGCTTTCTTTTCTAGATTTTTCATAACATTTAAATATTTTAATATACAGGCTCATTAACTTTATATTGCTACATTGCTGCAGGTTAATGAATTTAATAAATACATATTTTTACTGCAATTGTAAATTGTAAATTGTAATCAATACAATATAGCATAAGAACAGTGCAGTGCTCATTCTAGACAATAAATCATGATGACCTTTAGATCAAAATTTATAGCGTGATTATATTAACAGAAAGTTTGAAATCATCAATCCTTTTTCAAAAAAGAAAAGAAGATTTACGTATCATAAAAAAGACATGTGTAACAAGGATAATAGTATGCATGGTAGGCGTTGGTAGACCGTAGTTTTATAACCTCGGAAAACATTCACACCAACATTGTCCATCAATACATTTGGGTGCACAATCTGGAGCAAGGTAATTATTCCGCTTACAAGAAATAGCGCATTTATACTTGGAGCAAGAATCATCTTCTGTCGTTGAATCCTTGACCGCTGTTACTACATTCTTGCGCTTGCTACTATCTATAACTGGTGTGTCATTGATGGAGCGTCGCTTCCTCGTCGTTTTGATGGTTGTGGGCTCCAAATCATCGTCATTCTCCTGAACGGTGGTTCCAGCTTCGGTATCTGTTGAACTTGGAACGTCAGAAGGTATCTGAGCTGCTGTTGGGACGGAGGAACCCTTCAATTTAGTTTCCGCAGCGTGGTCAGAAGGAGTTAAAATGCTTGGTGAAATAGGTTGCCCGTTAGGCCCAAATAAACTGGCAGTTGAGCGAACTGGACCCTGCTCATGAGCTGGATTGTTTTGTGAAGCAACTGCATTTAAAGTGGTAGGGGATGAAGCAGGGTAGAATTGGTTATTGTTGTACATGGTTGAATATGGAGCAGAAGACGGAATTGGTGTCCATTGCTGTTGTTGTTGCTGTTGAACCTGTGGTTGTTGCTGAAGGTATTGGTGTTGGGGGTAAAATTGCTGATAGTCTGGACGAGGGGGTGTGTATGGTTTTGCAGTAGTAGTTCGGGGAGCAGGTGTAGCTGGAGCGGTGGAATGGAAAATGGCGGTGATGGGTTCTGAAATTATGGTACGGTATGGTAAAATGGGCAATTGGATATACAGTTGGGGTAATATGAGACTATGAATATTTCTAAAATAATGTACTATACCTTGCTGAACTGCTGACAATGGGATTCCGAAACACGAACAAGCTGTGGATGTGGTGTTGCAGAGACCGTACCACGCCCTGATTTCTACAGTACAGAAGAAATGGCACATTCTTGTGGAGGCATCCGAACCATCACATTCCAGTAAAACGGGTCCTGATTGAGCCTGACTCTGCTGCTGCTGATAAGATTGACTTTGGCCTCCAGCTATGCTGTTACCATTTCCATTATAGTTGTTATGCTGCCCATTTGGTAGGGACTGGGAGTTTACGTACTTTACCCCATTGTACGTAGGACGGGGTGTTGTTGACGGTGTTGGAGGTACGGGACTGCGTTGTTCAATAAATCGAACTGGAAGCAAAATATAAAATGAATTACAGTACATTGACAATGGTAGAAAATGATACCAAAATTGTCAGTTTTAATTTCATTAGTTCATACCTTTCACGGCATAGTTATCTGGAGTAATGCAAATGCACGATGCCATATCTCTACCACATCGGGCGCTAACAGTGTCAGGATTGGTGGATGAGCAGTAGGCCTTGCAAAAGCTTTCATCTTTGCAACGATCTTCTGCTGACGCTATTTAGAACAATGGAATACGGTGAAAATTTAAATTAAATACAAAGTACAAACATGATTTTTTGAAATAAATGCTATGAAATATTTTTCTAAAACAACTGTGCGATAATCATACCGGCAGTAGAAATAACAGCGATGAACAGCAGTACAAAGTAAAGGGGACCACAGACCAGGCGATTCTCAAGTAACCCCATTTTTGTCCCTTTCTAAAAATTGAATTGCACTAACAACTTGGAATTTGGCTGTTTGTAAACGATTTTAAGTGTTTGGTTTTAATTCTCGATATTTAATGACAAGAAGGTAATATAAGAAAGACTGTTCTCCCTCAGCATCAGTTGCCAACTGAAGGAATAAGCGATCTGAATTTTTCTGGGGATCTATGAACGTACAGAACATGATAATAAAAAATATCCATGCATTTTGGGTAGAATACCTACATAATATTCTCTTTCTTTAAAATCTTCAGATAAAAATGAAAAGCATCTTTTAGTCTGAAAGCTAAAAACAAATATTGCTTCCTGGTTTTTATGAGCGAAAAGGGTTCCTTTCTGGGTCTGGGTCAAGGAAGGGAAATTCCAAAAACCTCCATGATATAGAATACAAGAATACCACCCAAGCAGGGAGAGTTGTTTTTATGTCAATGCCAAAGCCAAACTTCATCCTTTTTCTATCTTTGTCCTTCAATTTGATCTTAAAATTATCAAGCCAGTGTAGTCCTTGAACACACAACACACCCACACCCCTTCATAGTCCAGTGGACCCTTTTAAAAGTCTAGATCAAGGATATATGAAGCGAAGAGCCCTCACCCTCAAGATATTTTTTCAATGCATTATCCAGCAACATCCTTTTCAACCTTTCTTTCAAGCTTCTGGAAATTCCAAGCAGGTGTGATGTGATAAGTGAAATAAAAAATTGAGTAAAAGATAAACAATTTTTAAAAGAGTCCGTGAATTTATTTTTCTGGTATGCTACATTGTTTGTTGTTTTCATTGCATCCTATATATTCATTTAAGGACAATGGTAATGAACATATCTGTACCGTTGTACCTGAAAATGATCTTATTCTTGAAATTCCAAAACATTTATGATACAACTAGCGGATCCAATACCAAAACATTTATGTCAACTCACTTGAAAAAATGCCAGTTAAATTAACTCAATGCGTCTAGTATATTTAACTTTATTTAATTTCTTGTCGTAAGGTTGAAGATTTGAACATGATATTGTTCCATTACATCAATAAATTGTAATGCTAAACGTATAAAAGTTTATTTTAATGACACGTCTACAATCTAGATAATCTAATTTGCAAATTCAACAACGATTAAATTAAATTACTGCTGCTGAGCCTCCTTTTGCAGGTAGTCAGGAATAGCCTTGGCCTCTACTCTGGTGACCTTAAGACCCACACCCTCAGGTATATTTCTTTCAATGTACTCTAGAAATGTGTCTGCTGTTGACGAGGTCAGTTTGTGAAAAGTGAGGAAACGATGATGCGTTCTTACTTCATATTGAACTTGATGCTTCTTATGTACAAATGCAGACTTGAGTAAAGGGAATCGCAACTTATTGGATGTCATTGGGGACCAGCATTTGCCCACCTGAATTCCCAAATGGGTAGCAGCACTAACAACAAACCACTGGTAGCTATCTAAAACTGAGGGTTCATAAGCAAGAACCTCCAGTTCTATTACTTTATACAATTTATCAAGTTTGTTGTCAGCGTCAGTCTCTTCCTGTTCAGAAGGAAGGGGTTCTCCAGTTTGAGATTTGGAAATTGTAGGTGCTTCCGAATCAGAATCAGATGATTCCTCAGATGTCATTTCTTCATTAACCTTTTCACCTTCCCCTGAATCTTCAAGCTTTTTCTCGGATGGCTGCTGCTTATCGGACGATGGAGGAGCCTCTGATGAATACATCATTCTATTAAGCGCAATTGATGATTGATTCCAGGATAATTTTGAAGGCATGGTGGTTAGATTTGATCTGGACGAGCTGATACTTGTTTGATAAATTATACTTCTGGAGAGAGGTCTCTGGGATAAAGATGATATTGGAGCTGTATGGAAGGATTTCTTAGCTTGGAAAAAGCACTGCCACATGAACTGCTTCCGGGAAATGAGTTTGGCCATTGCATCCATTATGTTAAGTATTTTGCTAAGTATGAATCCCCTTGTTTAACCGAATTTCAGCTACTTCCTTCCAATTTCCTATAAATTAAATCAAAACCAAGGAACAAGTTTTAGCAAAATTTGAAACACCTAGATAAAAACAAGTTCACTCGACACACCGGTGCATATTTAAGAAATACAAACTACGCTCTACTTTTCTTTGAACACAATAATTACTTAACAGTGAGGAATCTTATTTATGATATCGTAAACATGCACTTACCTTTTTTAACAGTGTAGTTAGAAAATTTCCATACTAAGACGAAGTTGAAACTAAAAAATTCTGAAGTTTTTAAACATGTGACTACCGTATAGCAAACTTGTTCGTCTCTTCCATGCCGCCGTACATGTACGTGAAATGTGTTTTGTTTTGGTCTGATGGGAATGTTGGGATTGAGAGCTGCTGAACTGGTACAGCTTTTCCGGTATGCATGATACTATGAGTCGCATGTCGCATGATACATGATCATAATATGCAAATAATATGCGAAATACTTTTTCATAATTTCTCAACTGTTAAAATTAAATGGGATTTACTTTTTTTCCAGTCAGAATTATAACCCAATCAATGTTGGGTGTGCTGCATACATGCATTAAGTTAGTAGAGTAAGTAGGTCATGTCATAAGAATAATAATCATTAGTGCTATATCGTGTAACAAAAAATGTTTCAATGCAACTAATAGATAAAATCAAGTACACAAGAAACCAACAAGACTCATTGTTTAAACGAAACTTTACATATTTAGCGAAGTTTACTAGGTTTTATTTACTAAAGGAAGTACATCAGCTTCCAGCATCGCTTCCACAACTATAATACACAAGTTGACTCCAATCATTTTTATTTTTATCATTACATCCATCAGGTCATCTGACACCCAGAAAAAAGAAAGTTTGTTGAATGTTCTAAGAAGAAATATTTGATTAATAATTATGCTACATCCTTAAATTTTTCCTGCGAAGGTGCCCTCTTCAAGTTGAGTCTCCCACTTCTCAACCCAAGCGAATGGACACAAGGAGGTGTACACCTTCTTAAAGTACTGGCATGGAGCGTAGTCATCTCCTCGCAGTTTCACACATCGCTTGTAATCCAAGAAACTGACGTAGCAGTGCCTATGAAAAAAATCAATCAAAAATCATTAACAATAATAATCATATTTTTACGCAATACACAAAAAATCTAGCTTTTTTAGTCAAATTACTTGGTTTGATTTTGATTGGGAAATCTTGGATCGAAGGGAGCAGTGGTTAACTCAGGTTCGCCCATTGCAATTGCAGCTGATGCTGGAGGCATAACACCTCAACCTGCTTTAAAGGAAAAAACACATGTATTAAACATATTTTTTAAAGTACCAAACTAACTTGAGAATACATCCATATATTTTGATTTCTTCTGGCAATAAAGTCTCACGAACGTGAGAACCATTAAAACAAATTCATTATTGGACTTTGATAATGGTAATTTGTTTCGTAACAAAATAATCATCATCAATCACAAATAAAATGCACAAAAATCGCCCGTTGCGTTGTTTTAACTTTGAATACTTCGTGGAAGAAAATACGTGAATAAATCTGACCAATAAATGTTCCAAAAACTAATTTTTTAGTCATTAAATCACTGATATCCGTCTCATTCAATATCAGATGATCACCTTCACCGTGCAGTGGTCACAACACTGTTTGTTAATAGTTATACTTGAATTCGTCGATTTTTTAAAGCCGATTAAACAAGAATAGGTCTCAAAGAATAATTAAATACATATATTTTGAGAATAAACTGCTTAACTTACCTACTTTTTAAAATTAATTAAATTTTTCGGGTCACGAAAATGGAGAAATATGGATTTTGATACAACCAAAGTAATGGAGTACTTCCCTTTTTCCCAAATGATGAATGAAGAACTGCTGATTCCCATACACTCAACAAAAACAAGAGCACATACATGCATTCATACACAATACACACACATGTATCAAAAAGTGTCTCTCTATCTTTGCTATGTTAAAGGCTCTCTTTATATGCACTCTATAATGCACTGCAGCTTTTATATCGATCAACTTTGTTGCTTCGTGTTTTCAGACAGCCCGACAGAATGTGCTGCATGCATTTTTATATTAATTTGCTTGCTTTTAATTTCGTTTTCATAGCCAACTTAATCATGTTACATCTTAGATAAATACAAAATACAATCGAGTTACTCATGATTATGATCATAGTTATGTTTTTTCATTTCTTTTTGTTTCTCATCTCATTCAACTTTGATTACAGTGTCTCTGTGGGATTCGGAAGCACCAAAAAAAATTGTCAAATGCAACCTGCTAACAAATTAAATAACCCTTATTAGTACATTTTAAAATTAAAAATCAAACTAATTAACTAATCAAATTAGACTATGGATGCTAGAATGTGGCTATGTATAATTCATTGTGTGACATTATTAGAAAGTGTTGACATGCTTTCACAAATTAGAAGCTTACCATACAAGTAAATAATTAAGCTTTGATGGGTAGAAATAATAAATGTTCCAACAACTAACAAAAATCTTATTTGCAAAGACAAAAACGTTTAAGCTGTCTAAATTAATTTTTAATTCGTTTTTATCATCATGTAAGAAAGTGAAGTTGGTATCAATCTGCTCAAGATAGAAGAGATCATTTATAAGTTCATTAAAATTCTTTGGCATTTAGTCCTATTTCCACTAGGTTCGTTTTCGTTAGTCAAGTTAGTTATAACTATAACCGTAAGTTAGGAACTGGAAAATGTTCAGGGTGTAAAGAAATATAACACTTCTTGTTCTCGTAATACCTACAAAAGTGTGATTTATGATGCAATTTGACTTTTAGCAAATACTGAAGATTCAAGATTTGACCTTTTTAATGTTGATGAATGCTATCTCCATTTTTATGAAATTCTCATGTAAAATTCTTTCGTGCTGAAAAAACCTGTAAATATACCATGCACATTAAGTTATCTAATGTTTATTTTCAGATAAAGAAAATCTTTCACAGAAAATGATAACGTTTTCGACGTATTTAATTAAAACTACTTACTGAGTATGCAATTAAAAAGATTTTCATGGAAAGCAAATGATTATTTATTTACGAAGTATGTCTGGTCTAATGATGGACTGGACAACTTTTGACTTGTTCACAATCACAAAATACTCAAGTTCGAATGCTTCCAGCTTGATCATTTGTAATTTTAAATTGCACAATTTAATGTTTTAAAGAAAGTCATAAATATGTCTCAAAACAATTGTATACTGATCAGTATTTATTGACAACATCAACCCTACTTAACAGTGGAGCTATATTTGTTTATTTTTGGAATTTAAAAATTCATTTAACCATGAATCCACTTTCTAGATGGTGCCAGTTACCTTATCTAATAACCTTTTTAATTACACTTGGTCCCCCCTTCAATGAAGCATGGGACGTTTCATCCAC
This sequence comes from Entomobrya nicoleti, assembly GCA_034695465.1. Lineage (NCBI taxonomy): Eukaryota > Metazoa > Arthropoda > Collembola > Entomobryomorpha > Entomobryidae > Entomobrya > Entomobrya nicoleti. Next base: position 6,651 of record JAQFZG010002979.1, on the reverse strand, counting down.
AGAAAATGGTGGTAAACAGTGTGCAGAGCTGTATTTTCAGTCGTCATTTCAAGGGTCTCCTCTACTTATCAAGGATGATGAACAATTTTCAGATTTGACTGATATTCTACATTATTTTAATATCGAAAAAGAAAATGAAAGACAAAGTTTGGCAGACGCAGTGCCTGGAAATGACACTACGCATTCCTCAACAGAACCTATTTCGTTTCGTGTTCAGGAAGGGTGCAGGCTTAAATTATCGCCAACTAATTATCTGAAGGATGATGTTCACGTGTTTTCTGAAGACCTTGAAGCTTTGGATGAGTTTATTCCAGGTTCAGCTTCATGTGAATGCCCAAAGGTACTGATTTTACCTACGTATATTTGTAATCATGATTTTCGTAATTAAAGAAATTATTTTGGAACTTTCTCCAGGTTTGCAAATGTGAAGACAATAAGCTCCGTCGATCGGAATGTGCAAGGGCCTATCTTGATGATGATTGCACCAACTGCAAAACACTTTTTACAACAATGAAACCAGCTAAAAGTTGGAATCAGTTTCCAGAAAAGTGGTCATCTTCCGTAAACACAATTGTTTTAAAGGAAGGTTGTGATGTGTCATTGAGAAATACAGGACACAGTAAAGTTGGTAGTTTCTCATCAAAGACTAAACGTATTATCAAGGTGAGTTTGAGTAAAAGTAAAGTATATTAAGTATATAATATATTATAATTAGATCAAAATTTATGAGTAAGCACTATTTAAAAACAACATATTTTAGGACATACAACAGCTAGGAAATATTACCCAGTATCTTTGCAAGTGTATAGACGTTGGAAGACCCCAAGAGCCTGGACAAAATACAAAACGACCAAATGAAAATGGTAAGTAGCTCGAATAAATTTTCAGTTCATGTGTCGTTTTCGCTTGTACAATTTTATTTCATTTATACATTTTGTGCTCTTGTAGATCCTCCTTTGCTAAACATTCCAAAATCGAAAGGAGGAATTAACACACTGCTATTCAATGATGAATTAAAGACACATCCAGGGCTAATGGCAGCATTGCAATCACTCAGAAACAAGAGAAGTTCCAAAAACGCTTATATTTTATTGCTGGGTTTAACAGGAAGTGGGAAATCGTCAGCGGTAAGCAAACCCACGACGTGAAGTTCTTTATATACATCTCCATCAACGTATATTTTTTTAGAAAGTTTATCTTAAATCTAATATGGAATTCTTCAGGTGAACCTTTTGTTTGATCACCCGAATATCACAAAAGTGGGTGATTTTGTGTCCACCACCTCTGATATCCTTCAGTTTTCCATTCCTGTACCAGTTCCAGAACTTGGAATGAACAACACCGCACTCCACGTAATTGACACGCCAGGAATCGCTGATACTCGTGGAATCGCAGAAGACGCTAGGTTTCTCGCATCTCTAGATGACTTTCTGAGTAAACATGAAGATCTCCGCCGAAATCTGCCTAACGTAGTTTTGATCTTCTCAAAATTCTCCGATAACCGTTATCGCGGAGACGGAGCCAATTTTGTCAAAATGCTTCGCACAATAGATTTGTTCAAGGACAAGATCATTGATAAGAAAGCCACAAATGTGATTTTTGTATTGACTCACTACATGTCAGAAACAAAAGATCTTACCAGAGACCCCAGTGAACGCATCCAGAGTATTCGCAACGTAATTCAAGAATTTAGCACGCTACCCCGACCAATTCATATAGTCTTGGCTGAAAACAAGCCAGAAGAAAGCTATCTTCCCAGTATTAACGGATTTTATCGCTTACCAAATGGGGAGTTCTACCCAAAAAATCTATTTGATCAAATGCAAAGAAGTCTTGTCAATAGTGGTGACCCAGTTGGTGAGACTGTAATTCGATCCGCTTTTTCAAACTCTGACAACTTCCAAATTTTCGGCAAGCGTCATCGCCTACTCCACAAGTCAAATGCCAAAGTGACAAAATATCTGGGTTTATTGGCCTCATTCAACATTCCCGTCTCTGGAACTGAGGTGTCTACCGAACTGGATAAAGCTTATGAACAACTGGATCCCGCTCTGAAATCAAAATATTCTGATGCTCTAAACATTCTCCAACGCTCTCTCTTTCTCCGCAACATTCTTCAACTATCCGATCTTCCTCAGTCGACGCCCGAAACATTAAAACTTTTAGAAAATATTCAAATTAATCCAGCAACTATACAACTATTACAAAATGCATTAAATATAACAGTTCCAGAGTTCAAAGGCAACTACATAGTAGGATCCGGTTACTCTCTAATTTCAGATAACATTTTACTTTCCAAAATTTTTAACACTGAAATAAATACAAATATGTTGCCTTCCGATTTACTGTTTAGGATACCCAATGCGTATCAAGTAGGATTGTTGAATCAATTAGATAACCAATTTCAAGTAGTAACAAAAATGCAAGATTTCATTAAACATCGAATGAATGCATTAGGGTTGAGTGAGAATACAATACCATATAGCGAGTATAAATCATTACCATTAGAGCACCCAGGTTTTAATTTAATTTCTCTTTCGGATGATTCCAACTCAACCCCTGAATTTATCTGGAACAGTCTCACAGCTACAGTAGATTATCATTCTTTTTTTGTAAGTTTAAGTAAGCATTCAACATTCTCTGACGAATTTTCAACAATATTGGGGCAACTGGAGAAACTAGATTTAGCTGATTCTACTAATGTAGAAAATTGGCAACAATTTTTTGAACGTTATGGAACACACGTTGTCACTAACGCTTATGGCGGTGGAAGTATAAAAGTAACAGTAAAACTACTAGAGGAAGAAGAAAAAAGCAATAATGAAAAATTTGCAGTTCTTAGTGAAACAATGGCTAATGTAATGCAAGAACTAGCAAATGAATTGATTGGAAAGGACGCCCGTTATGAGCCGCCTACAGGTGTAACATATTCATTTTCCCAGAAAGGGGGAGATCATAAATATTACTGGTCAAACTTTTCCGAGTTGGATGATGACACAAAAAATATAGATGAATGGAAGGATTCTCTAAAATATGAACCAATAGTGTTGACCTCAAAATTGCAGTTGGTCCCAATTAGCGAGATTGTGAAAGAACTGGAGGGGAATCAGGAGATGAGTTTCCTGATTGAAGAAGCTGCAGCTACGTTATTGAATGCTTCACTTGTCTACATTCCAGTACAGAGATTAGATTATGGTGAAGACTCTCCTCAATCAAGAGACAGGCTCAACGCTGGAACTAGCCGTGGAGCTGGGGATTTTGAATCTATGCAGGAATTTGCAAACATGTTCAAAATGATTTCGGAGAGTAATCAGCAAATGCAACAGCAACTGGCTACTATTATGGAGGAATCTCAACGGAAAAGGGAGGAACAGGAAGCGAAATACCAACAGGAGTTTTTGATAATGAGACAGGAAGAGGCGGAGAAAGAGCAACGCCGAATGGAACAGCAGCGATATGACGATGGGATACAGTTGGAAAGGGAAAAGTTGGAAATGGAGAGATTGGCACAGGAAAATACTTTGAGAGCTCAGATGGAACAGAATCGGATGCAACTGGAAATGCAACAGAGGCTGGCGATGGAGGATATTCGTTCGAAAAATGAGCAAACAATGTTGAACTTCATAAACCTTGAAAATGAACGGAGAAATCAAATAGAAATGAATAGCAAAGGAGCTGCAGATAAAGCATTGGATGGTTTTGGTCAAATGCAACAAAGCTTAATGACAGCTTTACCTGTCCTATTGATGGCTGGCGGTTGAAATTAGCGGTATCTTGCACTGATAATGTTAATGAAAATCGTTTAAAACATTATATAAACTAAAACTTTTATATTACATTCTAAAATAAAAATTCAATTGATAATGTGACAAGTAACTCTTTTCCGGTAGTACAAAAATGTATCTATATTTTTCATTTATTTACTGGTTTTCCCCTACTTTTCCTTTTTGCTCGAAAATGTTTCCCCTTTTTGTACATCAACTTTTAAAATCAGTGTGGAATCAGTTTCATTTTAAAAATCATTCCAAAACCAAAATTTTAATTTCATTCAAAATGGTCTGCATATAATTTCGACATTGTGTGACAAAACGCACAAAGGTCAACACAAAGTCGTCGCCATAATTTCATTGCGTGCAAAACTATTTTATTTTTAAAATTATTTTGAAGATAGAGATGCTATTTTAAAGCCTTGTATTGCTTTTGACGTTTATTTTTTGTTGACTTAATAGTTCACCTCCCGCTTCAATTTTCGTACTCATTTGATAATTGCACTATACTTTAGCTTAGGAACATGGATATACTTCCAGAGCAGGTTTGCAACTTGCAACGCAATTTAACAATGACATGTGTAGAAAGTGAAAGCATACGCTCGTACGCATGATCCTCTAACATTAAGTATTGATTCCTTTGCCTTGTACTCTAGTTGCAGTCCAAAGTGTTCCAGAATCTTGTAGACCTTACGGACATCCGGAACTGTAGACTGGTCTCTCAGAAGTGGAATCGCAATGTGATGAGCGCGTGTAGAGACAAATTTCATTTGGTCTACCCGCTCACAGACTGTACCTTGTCCACTGCCCATGAATTAAAGAACGATCTGATCTCTTTTGACGTTTATGCATTCACTGGAAAGAAAAACAAAGACACATGGTCCAAATCGGGCATTGAACAGTTGTTGAAAACCACTGAATGGGTCCAGTTCAGTGGAAGTGAAATCAGCACAGAAGAAATTCAAAAGATCATAGGCCTTGCCAGCAATTCGCTGAAGGAGTTGTCTTTCAAATGCGTCAAGAAGGATCTAACACGCCCTCTCATGGAAATGCAAAAGTCTTTCAGTGCTCTGCGCAAATTATCTGTACATCATTTTGTCACTTTCACATCACTTTCATTGGCAATTAAACTTAAATACTTTTTCATAGTATTCATACACAAAAGATATTTTCAATTCCTTATCTAGATTGGATATTACAGCAATGAAAAAAACCACGACACCTTCAAAATCTTTACAGATACCCTTGAAAAATGGATCTCTTTGGATTGTAGAGTGCAGCTCCCAGTGCTTGAATCTTTGAGCTTATATTTTGATGCTAGACCAGTGAATGAGAATGGGCTCGGTTATCAGTATTTCACGAAAATTGACGATATTTTCCAGCAATATCTATCCATTGCAAAGCTTCTGCTGAAGTTCAAGCGAACTTTGAAAGAGGTTCAGATCGAAAGAGTTTTTAACCTCAATTTAATCGACTTTTTTGACCCACGTATGTTCCAACCCCAATGGACTGAAATGGAACGAGGCTTGGAAGCTCTCAATGAGTTGAACTTGAAACGGCTAAAATTGTGCACCAATACAATTTACAACTGTCATTGTGGTAAAAAAAAACATTTCTACTTTATTTGAAATGCAAGATACTGCAAAACAATTTTTATTCCTCCACCAACATTTTACTTCCAGGGATCGAAGTGTTGGGACGTCCTAACAATCTAAAAAATATGCTTTATGAATACTTGATTTGCCCCTTTGATCGTTGGCCCCTGTTGATAGCAACGCTTTCGAGCTTTAACAGTTTGAATAGCAATTATCTCACCAGTCTCAAGATAAATCTCAGTCTATGGAATTTTCAAGATCCTACATTGGCTATCAATCTTGGGGCGCTGAAAGAGTGTAGGAACTTAAGTACATTGTGCCTAACTGTAGATTCATCCAATACTCATGGAGTGCTAGGCGTTAAAAATGTGGAACTCCTTCCTAAAGAAATTTCAATTCTTCACTTTGAACGAACAGTGGAATGTCGTTCCATGGGTAAAGAGGTCCACTTCAACGATCAACAGATTCGTTGGATCATTGAAAATTTACGGGAACTAGAGTCAGTTCGGTTGAGTTTAATGATTCCTGAACAGACTAACGGAAATGCCAATAGACAGCTTGAAGCTGCTGACGTCGGTGATCCTGCTGGTGGAATACCCCTTGAGCAGGCCGATGTAAATAGACTGGCCAATATCAATTTAGATACGTTTCGTGACCTAATAGCGATGCCCAAACTGAAAAATCTTCGGGTTGGTATGATAAAGGCTGGAGCTTTAGCTGCATGCTTAAGACTTCGGCAAGGGCAAGGTGCACAGCAAGCAGGACTGGGGACTACCTTGAACATTATTCGCGAGTACTCTGATTTGTGTGACGCTGCCAGGTATAAAACTATCACAACTACTAGTCCCACTTTTGGATTTGGACGTGATAACATCTTTGGATTTGCCACGTTGACAATTCAGAGAAATCAAAATTAAACTCGTTATTGTATTCTATTTACCAAAAATGTTGAGATGTATGTACATATGTATGCAGTCCAAGCAGTCTTGTCGTAAATTTTCTAGTTATCCAGTCCAATTCTGTAATAAATTATAGATTGAATAATTTGTGGATGAAAATTTGTCAGCGAAGCAAAAAATCTTAACTTTTATATTATAAGCGAAACAGCGATTGGTTTTATGTCAAGTATAATTATTTATCTAAATACATGCAAACATTTATCCTATAAATTCACCCCTACTCAAAATCCGAATTGTCTCATTATGCCCCATCATGACTAAATGACAGATTAGGAGGAAATGCCGATCAATACTATAGAGCGTAAAAAATGATGATTATTAATTAGTGAA
>JAQFZG010002978.1:0-14801 GCA_034695465.1 Entomobrya nicoleti | reverse complement strand
GCCGTAATTACGGTCTGGAGGTTGCTGGAATTACGTTTAGGGGTTGCTGGAAAGGGGTTGCTGGAATTACGGGAGAGTAGGGCGGGTTGCCGGAATTACGGTCTGGGGTTGCTGGGATTATTCAGCCTCCACAAACTAAAACCTGTGTACAGTGTAAAACCACACCACTCTCTGCGAAATGCATTCCAAAATGGTGAGCCGGGGACGACACCTAAATTCTTAGTATTCAAATGAGCTTAGTGAAAGTATTCTAATTTGGGATCAGGCTGCCATTAACTTGTTTGCCTATTTTAAACAATTTATTCATAGTTAAATTGACAATTTTAGGCTGAGTATGAGAAATGAGAACACATACACGAGCACGCAAACACGGAATCGACATGATACAAAGGCAACAGGTAACTCCTGTTCAGCTGTGCATTCATAGCTGTTCATCTGTTCGCCTTTTGTGTACCTACAAGCCGTACAATTTCTCCACGGTGGAGACTCCACCTGCTTCGCAATTGGGTTTGGGTTCGATCGAACTCGAACTCTACATATTCCTTAATGTCCCGCCTTAACCTTTCAAAAATTTCCTTCGAACTTAGGACAACGAGAGAATATTAGAATAATGATTTACTCCGCAATGGCATTAGCCAAATCAGCAGTACTGAGCAAGGGTTAAGAAAGTAAACAAAGGAACAACACAAAAATGCATACACACAAATACACATAATCATAATAATCATCATGGTAAATCATTATCAATTTACATACCTCACTTATAATATGCTTTTTTACCTATTGCGTTACCTGTTTTTCTGTATCCACATTTTCTCTACTGAAATTAATAATATTGTTGTCTGGAATTATTTACTCCGTCTGCACCTCAACTTGTAGGTTTGTAGGGTTTCTATTAAGTTTTTTCTCCCTTCTTGAGGTTTTTTTTAATGTGGGAACGACGGGTTATGTAACATTATGTAACCAGAACCACACACATGCGACATGCTTATCAGACAAACTATTCTTATTACAGCAGCAGCAAGTTGTTGCAGCGACAGCATTTTTTTGTAAGTCTGCACCTGTCTGCAGTCTGCATGTATAATATATCCAGTTTTATCCATGAGCTTATAAAGATTTAGGCCTTACAAAGCTTTTTATGATGATAACTGGTTCATAAAGCTAAAAAGATGAAGCCATCCAAGAAGTAAGACGCAGAGTCAGCTATATTATTGAGAGGAGGCACACAGGTAAGTAAACAAGCTTTGTCAGGTGTATCTCTCTACCTGCTTGTATGTTTTTTACGTACATGTGCACTCACTAAAATCATGGTGATTATGGAGATGGAGACTTGTATACGATGCACTGATGTGATTTTGTGATTGATCATGCTTATCTAATGTGTATAGGTGTTTTGTTGGGTTTTTTACTTGGATGTTGCTTTTTAGTGTTTTATAATATCCTCCTCCGTTTATTTCTATTTTTTAGTTTCTCAGTTAATTTGTTAGAAATTTCATGCGTATATTTAAATACAGAATGGACCATGGGTCGAATAGTGTTCAGAAGAATTAGTCAACTAATTAGAAATGAAGTTTAGCATTAAAATCTTCCAACGTGGGTTGTTGGTAGTGTAGTCTTTAAATTTTTTTGAGTCACATGCTTCCAGTAGCAAACAAGCAGAGGTACTACTACACAAAGTCGAGTTTGTTAGGAAGTCAGAATGGCGGATCCAACGCTTCAAACATTTTGCTGCATTCAGTCAAATATGACCCGACCTGGGGCAGATGCCATGATCAGTTTTAGATCAGGTCCTTATAATGCTGTTTGTATTGTGTTCTCTATTTTCGGGATACTTGGTGCCATATATCAGGTAAAAAAAATAGTACTTGGGTTTAAAAAAATAGATTCATGTGCATATTTATAATTATTTTTTAAATTACATTTTGCAGATATTACCAAGAGAATCTTACCAGTCAATAATTGTAAGAAAACCGACAAACTCTTCGTTACGAGGTCGCTACATAATAATGTGGCTAGCTACAGCAGATCTGCTAGCGTCCTCAGCGGTTTTGATTAGATCTGTGTCATGGTTACTGGGGAAAACTATTATCATGTCCCCATCGCTGGATACTTACTTTTGTGCAGTTTCCTCGGTAAGTTGCATATTTTTAACTAATTACAATTAGTAAAAAAAGAATGACTAGTGGTTTTTTTGTACGTGTTAATTTTATTCCTAATATCAGGCATGGATTCAATATTTTTACACTGCCACTTGCCTCTGGACTTTGATGTATGCCATTGATGTATTCAAAGTAGTTAGTGAAGACGAAGGAATGCCCAAGCTGTACCATTCCGTTGCATGGGGACTACCCGCAATACTATGCATTACCGGATTAACTATTTTATACTATCCTGATATAAAGTTAGTTAATTGAATGTTTTGTAGAATTTGTTAGTCAATTTACTAATCAGAATTACTAAGTAAAGCTATAAATGTTTTTTTTCTGCAGTTGTCATGCCATGGGTTCCAGTGCCTTTGCCAGAATCTTACCAAACTACTTTTTCACCTATTTACCCATCGTGATTGTTATGATTATTAACCCGATTCTCTATTGGAGAACTACCATAAAAGCCGAAGAAATGGTGGTCTCCGTATCCGGTCGCTTTACGCATAACGAACGTCGTCACATGCGCAGTTTAAAGTTGAAATTCTTTTGTATAAACTTTGTATTTTATATTTGCTGGCTACCCAACATAGTCAACGCCATTCTTCTGTGGACCCTTTGGAATGATCTTCCCAGAAACTTTATTCTATTCGACTGGTACTTGATGGCAATTGTGAACCCTTTGCAGGCTTTAATGAACGCCATGGTTTATAGGAAATGGGGAGACACTAAAACATATGTAGTGTACCCCTGGACAAGGCAATCGATGAGAATGAAGAAAGGCTTACAGCAAAGTGATCAGGGAGAAAATAATTACATTATGGATTCGGATAGTCCCTCGCCAAATGGTCGGCGGTCGACGGACAACAATAGCCCTATAGAGGAAAGCTTGAAGTCAATGTCATCGTTTACTAGTTATGGAACTTTATAATTACGGTTATCTTGTCATCATGTCATATTTTGTCTAAAAGAATTTACATGCAAATATGCAGGGTATCTAAACTAAAACAGGGTATATTTCTAAGTGAAAGCGATCAAAAAATGAAAAAATAGTATAAAAAGAGAATTAACGATCAAAAACAAAAAAATAAAATAATGCTGGGTTTATTCACTGCCAATTTTTTTGTCACAATAATTTGTTACATGTATTTTGATAATTGTTATTTAGCCAAATAAAATGTTTTCAGTATATTCAATATTACTATTAGATTACGCAGTCTTTTAGTTTATCGTTTTTGTTAGGTAGGTAGGTATTACGTTTAAAATATAATTTTGTTTACAATTACAAAGACGATCCAATATAATCTGATTTATTGACTGATTCTTTATTTTGTATGACCCGTTATTGTGCAATTCGTTTCAAAGATAGGGTTAAATATTAATACGTTTGTGTGATGTTTTTGTTTGTGCTTTAGGTAAAATAAGCTTTAAAATTAAATATAAATATACACAAACAATGTATAACTATAGTTTGTTGTTTTGTGTGTTTTGTACGATAAATGACGAATAAATTTTTTGAAACATTTAATCCAATCTTATCTATGGCATTACAGTAATAAAGTATTATTTTTATTGCCATAAAAACTTCATTCGATTTATATCATGTCGATTCACTTTGAAATCAAAACTGAAAACCTTCACTTGCCTTCTTATTTGAATACCTGTGAAAACAAGGTACACACGTGTATTATTCACTCAATATTGTATGCGCTGCTAGCAGCAGCTAGTTACTTAATTAAATAAAACCATTCATAAATATCGTCATTATCGTTTCATCATCATAATCTTTATTAGGATCACAATCATCATTTACTTTTTCGGCTTTACTTTTCTTGCGCTGGTTGGTAGCTGGTTTTCGTTTTCACGGACTAGATAGCATTTAAACCTGAGAAAATTTTTACAATAATTTTAGGGACAAGCTGCCATTTCACTGGCACAGCACAGCACAGTTATACTAACATTTAATTTAACACATATCATATCACACGCATTTTTAAAACAAAATTTAGGTAAACAAAAAGTAAATTGAAGGCACACAAGTGCATAAAAAATCAGCTTGAAATTTACACGTAATATTGAGAGTGATTCAGTCTGCGGAAGACATACTCATCGAAGCCAAAAGTAAAACAAAAAGTAATATCAATTATTTTGCATTACATACACGAGAGGCGGGGTAATCTGAAATTCAATTAATTTCTCTCTTTTAATAAAACCCATCCTCCTAAATTACTAAATCCTTATGTATGAATTATTATTAGCACTTTTTTTGTGTGACTTGATAAAATATCTTCTTGTTTTACAAACAATAATCATGTAACACAACTAAAAAATAAATAAAAACAAGAACAACGGTCAAAATGAAGAGTTAATGAGCTCTTAACATCGAAAAATACGCACCTAGTTTCATTTTATTTATTTAATATCATTTTGTACAGCAAAGCATCATACAAAATGAATTAAATCACACTCTTTTCCTCTTGTTACAATTTTTACTCCTAAACTTGACTTGAGCCGTTAAAAAATTCAAGCACCTTAATTTACACCCAGAAATATACTTGTTACTGCTCTACATTTTTGGCTTTGGGGCATCGCATTGCATTTTAATGAGATGGTCTAAAATATTATTAGTTTGTACTCTATTACATATTATTTTTACGTAAGCTCTTAACAAACCACTAAAAAAGTAACCCATAAAAATTGTTGTTACCTGAGAAAACTACTGTTTTACTTGTTCTCATCAAAATTATGGAGCAGCAAAAGCTTCTTTTTTTTTAAAAAAAAAGTACGCTTTTTATAAACTGCCTCAGCAGTTTTTATTGCACTGTCTTGTTAGTACTCAGGTTCAAGGATGCAAAAATACTAAACTCAGCAAAGCCTACTAAAAAACCACCCAAGTTAATTACCGACGATTGCATACCCAGTTTCTGCATTAGATGCAGTATTATTTTAGTAGAGTGCCCATGCCCTCTACTACCCCTACCCATTTTATGACGAAGAATACTACTTATGCGTGCTCAAACCTTATATTCATACTGTCTTAAACAAAGTTAACATTCAAAAAAAATAAAAGTCAAGTAAGAAATTAAGAAGCAGAAGGATGATGATGGTTTTTGTGGTTTTTATTCTTCAAGTGAAGATGTGAACCATATTTTAAATAATATTGTTATGCAGTAAGCAAAGTCAGAGTCAAGTCAGTGCACTTGCAGTTTACTTTTTTACTAAAAAAAGATTCTTCCTCATACTCGTCGTCGTAATCCTCATCCTCATAAAGATCTTCCTCCAAAACGAAACGCACAGAGGTGCTGTTTTGCAGAGGTATGCATCATGCAAGTGTGTGGGTAACTTATGATAACGTTGGGCTGTTCCTTCTGACATGATCATTGTTGTAGTGATCCCTTTTTATAGTAGCATATAAAATAGTAGCAAGCAGTCAGCCAGGTAGAGAGTAAAATGTGTACCAAAACTTAAGGGCATCTCCTTTGTTGCATGAAATCATTTATTTAGCTCATATATACGTATCTCTCTGCGTGTTTTATGTGGTTTGAAAGGCCTCTCTTGAAAATTTGCTAGTTTTTTGAAAAATTTGTTTTACATTTTTTTAACAACTGGCAGCAACAGCATTAGCAAAAAGGTACCACACCAAGGTGGTATTTTAACTCACTTCCATTTCGCTTCCCATTCAGTATGCACTGTGCACGCATGTGTATTGGGTAGGGGATTAAGTGTGTGTGTGTGTGCAATTTAATAACGCGATAAAATTCAACAAAGCAGCAATAATCTGCAGAAAAAGAAGAGATATAGGTAGTTGCTACATTGATTCTTCTTCGACAATCAATTTTTGGCAGGCTGAGTGTAAGGAAAGAAACAACTTACACTCTCATCTCATCTTACTCATTCAGCAACGTTTTAGCGTTGTTGGCGTCACCATCATCTTTTTTTAGCTTATCGTCAGGAGTGAAGCGATTTTGTGATCATGTTTGATACAAGAACAAAAAAAAGACCATAGTGATTGTGAGAATTTTCAGTGATTTAACCATGTGACCGTCAATTGTGACAAGGCACAACAGTATTTTTACCAACTTTGTTTAGCGATATACCTTAAAAAATGTATCTGTGCAATTTTTTTTTTGAAATTTTTCATTCATTCAATAAAGTGCCATGATTGTTAAACCAACCACCTTAAATCATACTGTTGTCCCATTCATAGAGACGATATAATTGATTGATGAGTATTTTTTTAAGACTTTCCATTTACTTAAAAATAAGAAATCTTCACCAAAAAAATTGGAATTATGAGTTATTCTAATGACAAGTGTACGAATAATGTTAAGAAAATGGATTTATTACCGGATAGCCAATAATAAAAGTGACTGAAGGAGACGACGCTTTGTGATTGTTTTTGGTATCGTATTAGAAGCGTGTCATTTCAATTATATTAAACGGAATATTTTACACATTTTTTTAAAGGTAAGCTATAAAAAATGTTTTTTTTTACTTTTGATTTGTTAATTTGATACAAAAATATGTTGTTACAGTACATTGTCAGGAACTGTTATCATCATAATCTCTCTTTCTTGACTCGTGAAATTTAAAACTGCTATACATTCAGAAATTATTCCCTTTTTTAAATTTGTTACCCGGTCAACGTAAAATGATAAGCAAAAAAACCGTAAGGGAACAAATAAAAAAATATACCACAACAAAATGGATAATTAGAAACCGGAAACCATGCAAACATTAAATTTAAAGCAAATTTTTTACTGCTTTGTGCTTGGCTTGTGTGTTTCGTCAAGTTTGCACACTAAAAATTTTGACCGAACATTTTACTGATTAAAAAAAGAGTTTTTAAAGTAATGTTAGCTTGTAAATGTATATGTCTGTTTATTATATGATCATGATAAATCAAAAAAAGGATAATACCTATGTGTATGCGGTTGGTCGAGAAACCTTTTTGGTACCATTTTAGCATTTTTGTAGCCATGTAGGTAACGAAGCCTATGTCATTATTATTACAGCTTTGCCTTTTCCTTCCGCTCGCTCGCCTGCTAAACAAAAAATATGTGTTTAATATGTTTAAGTGGTGGCCGTAGTAATTGAGTTTGTGAATCTAACTATTTTGAGATTTTTTCTTGCCTTGTACATATTTGCAGTGTAGTTGGTAACCCATATATCATCATGCAATTTTTTACGCTTTACGTTTTAAATGCATTTCACAATTTGACATTTATTGACTAATTTGCCTTTCTATCCATTTACTTCCTTAATTTTCAATAATCTTCAATTAACCAAAGTACATATTGAGTTTGAAACCCATTTAAATAGATAATTACCTCCAATTTTAATTATAGGTACGAACGAATAACCATAGTGTTTTAACAGGCAGCCTGAATCTCTGTTCCGAATTGTAGGTTTGTACGTATTTTATAAAATGACAGTTTTTCACTTCAGTCGCTATTTTAATTTGATGAAATTTTACAAAGATTATTATATGTAGTTAAAAATGTGCTGTCACAGATTTTTTTGTTCATCCCATCATCATCACAAAAAATAACTTCCTAATATTGTCGAATAATTAGTGCTTCTGTGTCACTGCTACAACAGCAAAGCCTGTTATTACCTAGATTTTTCATTCATTTCCCTGTTGCTATTATGCAATCTCACACTCATCCCGTGGACCTGCCTTTTTTACCGTATTTGGCTGAAGACAGCTTTTTGTAACTTTAGAAGATTTTTTTTTTGTTTTTAGACAAAATCACAGGAAATGACTACGCCAGGATGATGTGACGTGTGATACAAACATATTTTGTCTTGTTATCAAATACTATGACTATTATATAAAATCCCACGGGAAAAAAATCTACTCCAGTAAAGAGCAATTTTCATATGCAAATGACTTGATATTTTATATAGCGGATGAACAATTGGTTAGAAAGTCTTGCATTTCATATTCATATTATCCTTATCGCATTGAAATACTGCGTGAAATATAAATTAGTTTTGATCCAAGTATGGTTGCATTTTAAATTTTAAACTGACAGAGCAAAAAGGAAGAGGCTGTGTTTGACGGTCCATGAAACCTTTCCGCACAAACATGTAATGCTGTTATAAATTTGTGATGTATGTGATATGCCTACCTGTTGAGTTCATACATTTTACAACATAGCTGAATTTTTACATGATGGGAGAGATGTCGAGATGTGACTTTGATAATAAATGGCAATGACAGTACTTCAATTTCACACTAATTTAAGCTGTGCTTCTAGATTGAAGCAGAAAGGGTAAAAATTTGAGAAGCATACGGTACAAGTCAATCTTGTGGTTTCTGGCAAAGAAAAGCGGAAAAGATGAGTGAAAAACTCAGTTTTGTTTAGAAAAAAAAATCGAAAATTTCATTAATCTCAGGAACATCCGATGCCACTTAAATGATAACTTTTCTGACTGGGTCTGTACTTCTTTAAAAAAAAATAGGCGACCTTTAGAAAACGGAATCATAGTCAAATTTAGCTTGGTTGTAAATTTAGTTTTGTCATTTAATGTTAATCAATTAATTGATTGGCACTTAAAAATAGAATGGTAAAATCACTAACAATGTTTTCATTCACTTAATCATTTCAGTGAGAACAATGCATTGAATTGCACTGCATTGCGTGATTTGTGTACCCTTCACTACCATCATCATTCTTCCTTTTGTACTTTTTTAAATTAAAGCCAGACTTGACATCAGCTTAAGCTCAAATCTGTTTTTTTATTGCTATGGTTACATGGTGACACACAGCCTTGATGACAATGACACCAGACCGACAACCAAAATGAGTGTAGTAATCTGAATGAATATTATTACCATTTCAATTTCGTACCTATTTCCTTTCTTCATTCAGAAATTTTTGATTGTTTTGAGATGCAATGAGGATGATGATTGCTCTCGACTGATAGGGATTGTGATTATTATTGCCAAATTATAGTACAAATTCATGTAGGTGCATTTGAGTAAATAACTCATTTTTGCAAATAGATAGGGAGGAGAAACCTCGAAACCACAACAGTAACAGTCGTCGTCGTCATCATCATCATCATCGCATAAACATTATTTGATATTGTAATTACAACATGCATATAAGGAGGTTTAATTTTAAATTCTAAAATCATTGCATGGTTTAAAATAAATACATCTTATGTGCATAGGTATACATATGTATGCATTTATGTTTCTTAAACCTACTATTATTTCAGGCAAGGAATCTACTTCAATTGTTGTTGCACCACCATTATCATCATTATTATCATTTTCGTTACTCCATTTAATTTGCATTTTCGGTAGCAGCCAGCAGCATTATAAATAGAATTCCATTGTTTGCATTCTTTACTCAATTTTAAAGTTCATTCCAATCGTTTTTACTTTTCTTCTTGCTTTTTTTGTGCCGAATGACTGACTGCGTCTTTATTCTGTGCTATTATTATTCTGTCCAACTTAAAAACGCAAGTAAAAAAATAGTGCATGTCAGTAACCCAAACGCAGCAGTTTGCATATTACAATTATATTTATACAAATGTTTTGAATAATAACGCAGCAAATGAATTAACGTCGACTTGGTTATTTTTGGTGGTGCCAGGCTTGGATTTCTGTGTCAATCAGCATTATATTCAAATACAAAGAGCAAAAAAATCAAAATATAATCAGATTTAGCAAACTTGTCAGCTCAGACCACTTAATATATTTTCGTTGAAAACCATGAAATCAGCACATTAACAACTACCACGGCCAATAGCGCAATGAATGGTTATAATAACGTTCCATTTTTTATTTAAAATAGGTGACATTCAACAGTCATGCTCTAACCAATCAGCCTAATTTAATGTTGAGCTTTTGTAATTAAATTACTGATAACTGTGCGGTAACTTTGAGAGTGGGTGTGGTAGTAGCAGCGCGATAAAGTGTTGCGAAATCGATCCGATGTGAAGCTTTAGTTTTCGAACTGTTATTTCAGCATACTACTTTAGCGGTCTACATTTGATATCACTATCAGACTAAAAGATAATTGTGTAATAGGATTTTAAATATCATTTCAACTTGTATATAATTACTCTTGTACCAGAAATTATCTAAGGGTCATTTTAAGGGTTAAAATATTGTATATAGTGTGTAGTGTATTAAAATATTGCTTGCTTTTAGAAATTTTATAATATTTATTTACATAAGAAGAATTAGAATATTAGTATCCTCACTTTTGCTTCAACATAGTCAGTTTTATGCCGATTACAATTAACACTTTATCAAACGCAGCAATTATTACTACATCGTCATCATTCCAAAAAGTTAAACTATGTGCAACCCTGAAAAGTAAGTGTGTAGCTCTCGAGTTCATACAGAAAATTATAATTTGCATCTTGTCTTCATGCCAACAAATTGAAAATATAATAGGTACACATAGCCAAAAAAATAAAACAGTAACGTTTGTAAGTAATTTTGAAAATGGCCTACGATAATTATAATTATATTTATTTTTAATAAAAGCAATAGCCTTTCTCCTTGGCTGAGCTCCCTGCGTGCCTATAAATAAGTGTGAGTGTGCTTTTCGTTCCTTGCTCCAGATTACCTTGAACTAAATTTCAAAAAAAAAATCAGAATTTAAACACATTTCTACTTACTACAATCATCAACATCAAAATTCACTATATTAATACAACAATAACAACTTGTACTTTTTTGGGCTAGTACCAATTGTTTTTTTTTGTACTATTAGCCACTATCACCATTCCCTTTCAAGGAAAGTAGGCAATTACTCTGAAAAATTGGCTGCATTTTAATTATCATAATCACCATCATTAGTTATTATTCCTGTCTTACTTTTCTTCTGATCTCGATTCGATTTTAAGATGGACCAATTTTCGTTTTACACCTTAAAAGTCTTCCTCATCTTACTAATTGGTCAGTAGTAAAACGCCTCCTTGCTTGCAATGCAGTATTGCAAATTGCAATTTACCCGAGAAAAAAAATTGACTACGCAATTATTGTTGTGCAACGCAATTGAAAATAATTGTACGCATTCTGCACTCCACAAATTGAGTTGGTACGATACGAGTCGAGTGATAAAACGGAGGAGAGCATGATTCATGTTATTATTGTTACTGATCCTGTTAAAAGATAAGAAATGAAAAGAAAACAGTTTGATTTTTTTTATTGTTACTGTTTTTACTATTGCTAATAATTTTTTATCTAAACCGAATTAAACTGACCGAATGCAAGTTTCAGTTATAAATTATGTGCATGAAAAAGATATACAGAGAGAGAGAGAGAGAGATACAATAGGATTGTATGAGAATGTACTCACCTTTTTACTTTTCTTTAACCTTTTTGAAGTTAAGGCCTTTTTTTAAACTGCAAAACAATGAAATTGAAATAAGATCAGCAGCAGAGTTCAGTGAAGAAGGAAGACGATAAACTTACAATTTGAATTGTATTGGTGATCTGTTTTTTTCTCTGTTTAATGATAAGAGATGTTGTTGATGATGATGATGAAAGGTTGAGATTAGGTAGCTTCTTGTTAAACAAAAGTTAAATATTCAAAGAAAGTAAAGCAGATTCTCTTTTACCCTCTCTCTCTCTCTCCATTCTTTACAATTTTCGTGAGCACTCATGATTCATGATGACGAAGATAAGATCAGATGAGTACATGCAACATGCACTGATAAACACACGCATTTTCAATTTAAAACATGCAACCGTAGTAGCTGCAGCAGCACTACCAACAAATTCCACTACCCACACAGTTGCACACAGGTAGCGAAAATCAAACGGCGTAAGCGTAATAATAAGCGTAACATTTAAAACGTAATCATTCACCGTCAATCTTCGTTTTTTAAGCAAAAAAAAATCATGCCATACTTTAAATCTACAGATCAAAAACAGTGTTTATAAAAACAATATTCTACTGATCTTTTCAACACATCTTTTTTTGTTTTTGCTCTCACACAGCATACTCGACTAATCGTGTTCCGTTTTTATCTGAAAATATGCATATATTTTTTTCTTTAAAAAATCCCCACCTTTGAAAGTCCCCTTCTCCCTTGAGGCACCACAAAAAAAGAACATATATTTCTCTTTTTAAATTTTTATCAAATGTCGAGACAATCCTTGCAATGATATTTGTTTGTATCGATACAATTTTTTTTTGCGAAATCCTTGCATTTCACTGAAACGTTATTTATAGCCTTTTTGCTCCAATTTTAAAATGCATACTTAATTACCATTGTTTTTGTGTTCATATGATATGGGTTGGAATAAAAGTGGTGAAGGAACGAATGGCACTTGATTGACGAGCTAGACAATTCAAGAGACAACATTAACTATGCACGCACGTGACAGTTTAAGTTTAAAACCAAATCAATGTACTTAGACAAATTTTATTTCAGTATGCTAATTAGTTGGTTGCACGGAAATGCGCAATTGATACTTCAACTGACTTTTTCTTTTAATTTTTGTATTATTTGTCTTTCAAGATTAAAGAGCCAATCCCACAAAAACAAAATGCTCTCAATTAAAACAAATGCCTACATGCATGCCAGCTACAAATCACAAATCACAATAGTTATCCTTTAGTACGCTTTGCTTTAGGGAAGATTTTATACATTGATTGTCGCAAGGGCTTATTAAGAAATTTAACGTGATGTCGTGATTGAGACAAGGGAACAAATATATAGAATAAAAGATGCAACAGAAATGCATGCAGTATTATATGCTTACATTGTTATGCGTGATGGTAAAGTTTAGAAGAAAAAAGTGCAGCCGAATTAGAATTCAAGAAAGAAAAGAACAATGAAATTCCTTAACTCAAACTCTATTGTTTTTTGTTCAAATTCACTTCATTTCATCAGTCCGTGACATATGGCTTGGTGGTGCCTACAGAAAGTGAGTCAAATCAAATAAGTCAATAAAAACACCACACATTTAATTCAACATTAGAAAATAGAATGAATGATGGTTGGTGTCTGGTTGTCTGGTATTTTGAAGCAAGTGTTGCTCTTCCCAAATTCAAAAATAACTCAACACAAAAGATATAAAGGATGACTTGAGTTGTCATGCATTTCTGTACACGTGTATGATTCTAAAAGAGAGAAGAGTAGACGAAATTAAACGAAACGAAATTGGTCTATAATTCACTTTTCTTTCTATTATCTCCTCTTAAATTAAATTACTTTTTAATGGACTTTACTGCAAAAAAGGTACTAAATCTACTGATTGACTACTACTAATTACTGAGGTTAATCGTGCCAAATGCTATTTGACTTTTTATGGCAAATTTAACGTTAGTTATTAAAAGTCAGATTTAATCTTTATCTTTTCATTAGCAAGTACTCAATTTTAACAAGGCAGATTAGTCAACACATTAATTGATAATTATTTTACAATGTACAACCACAAAATTATTAGTTTGAGCTGCACATACACAGTTACATTTACACTGCTTTGTTGTCGTGGTAAAAGTTTCAAAGATAGTAGAATTCATCTACATTCACCATTGCATTGATCCAACATCACCACCACCCTATTTTGACATTGAGTAAGTCACATTGACAGAAGCCAGCAGTGTCATCCGTGAAATCAGAATTTGCAATCCTATCGCCACACGCTGTTTTTTGTCTTATTTTCATGAAAAAAAAAATCTCGTTAAGCAGAACCAATACGTAAAACATATTTCTTTTTAAAAATATCTCTGTGGCTTTTGGGTAATGCTTGTAGTAAGTAGCAGCAGCTTGAAAAACTCCCAGGTCGGGGGGATTTTGTATAGTTTTCATATTTATTCAATTCAAAAAACATTTCATTTACGAGAGTTTCAGGCATAAAAACGAACGATTTAACGAACTAAATACTTGTATTAAACGTGCGATTCCACCGGTTTGCAAAAAAAAATTAAGCATGGTTTTTCCTTGGGAATCGACCGATATATTTTTTTCATTATTTTTAAGCAGCATGCAAAAATATGCAGCTTAAAAACGGTACATGAAAACCCATTTATCAGGTTGAAGCGTCGTTTTTGTTGGTGCTGATGATGTGCCTGTTACCACTTTACCTCTTGCTTGGATGCTGTGACTGTGGTTTATGTTGATTTTTACGATGATGATGACTAAGACGATAACATGATCATCTTTGAAGAGAGGAAACAGCAATAAAAACAAATGAGCATTTTAACGTCATTCAACGTTGGACATATTTTATATTTTTACGCTTTTAAACAATTTTTATGAGTTATACATATGGCAGGTTTTTTTTTTAATTTCTTCGCTTCGGAAAAAAAAAATAGGAAATCGAATATATACCATACTTTATCATCATTTTCCTCTGATTTTTTGTGGAGCTAACACCCTACCATCTTTTGCTCGCAAATATTTTAAGTGTCGAGTACGCAGTTAAATAAGTGACTCCACATGCATTTATTTTTGTTACGCATAATATAATTATTAAATTACAAATCTGAGAAGTATGAATGTAGCAACTAGATAATTGTGTCAATCAGGCCGTGACGGTTGAAGTAAGAAACTTCAAGAAAAAAGCCGAAGAAAAAATAAAACTGTGACGCTGGGACAAAAATAACAGTCAAGTGGTGCCAGTGCAGTGGTGACATAGTCTCGACTGTTTTTATTTTATTTTCATGCTTCATT
>JAQFZG010002977.1:0-14803 GCA_034695465.1 Entomobrya nicoleti | reverse complement strand
GATTTTGGTTTCGGACATTATGGGTCGGAGATTTTGGTATTCGGACATTGTTGTTTCGGAGATTTTGACCCGACACCGGTAAATCACCTTTTGTTTATAGAAAAGAATGTCCTTAATTTTAAAGGGAAGTTCGCATAAGGGTGAGACTCATTCATCACTATATAGGTAATTACAATCGAACTTCTCACGTTCCTTTATTTAGAAATTTCCCATTCTAATGCATAGTGCGTAACGAAGTGAGAGGACCATTACTTGTTTCATAGTTCCGACTTTTTATGCGACTAACCTAACTATTTTGTTTCTGTATGACCTTTTTCCATTTATGTTATGAGCCATATTATTTATTATACCGATAGTCCGATAGTTAAAGACCCCCCTAGTATTCAACTTTCCTGTAACCTACACCGATCAGTAAATCTGAACGAACAGATTTGTTTGTGAACATTTTTTCCTTTAATTTGTACATGTAAATTTCATGACCTGGTATATACTTAATGACTTGTCTTTAGAACGTTGAGAAGCTTCTGTTTAATGTATCGTAAAAATATTTTAAATCAGTTTGAAGAAAACAGATATATAGCTTGACAAGATGATCGAAGTAACGTCACCCCATGGCCTCGTACAACTATTGAGTATGGTTATAAACCCGTTTCTCATCTTACATCCACATCTTCCTAAATCATCGTTACCAATACGCATGCGTAAAATTTTAAATGTCTATGGTTATTAAAAATGCTAAACCAAAATTAGTCCACATTTTATGTGAGCTTCCATTCCTACACTTCTCTGCATCTTTTTTATTTTTAGGATTTTGTGCTAAAGTTTCCCTGTTAAAGAAGTCGTTCACCATAAATAAGTCATTTTTATTTACAAGAAAATCATTATCGTTTCTTACCTTTTTTCCCCCCAAGTTTAGTTGTAAATCTCACCGACATCACTACTGGTTTATCGTTACTCTCGTCTATTTTACTGACTGTCATAAACAAAATATTTTTACGTATCGCACACCAATCGAAACATTTTATTGCCACTCTCCGTCACCGTCATTTCTCTTAACTACTTGCAACAATCATAATAATAGTCAGCAGTAAATAATCTTTCAGCTATTTCATATATGTAGGTGTATGCATATGAATGTGTTATGTGTACATAAATAACGAGAAGGAAAAAAGAACATATTATTTACAATGAGTATTCATTAACTATTCATTTCACCCTTTTACCTTTAGTCTACTAGTAAAAGAAGTCGTTTAGACACTTTTATCGATAGTTGCTAAAAGTAGAGGCTTTTATGGATTTTCATGTGGAGCTTTTTGGTCTTTTGACTTTCACAACATCTCCCGAAGTTCTATTTTTTATTCATCTATTCCATATGTGGCGTGGCAATGAAAAGAGAAATAATTGTGGATTGCTTAATGTATCCCCGTTCGAAACAGTAAGTGGGAGGTTCGCATGGTTTGGCAGGTCGCTTTACCATTTATTATTTCCATTTTTGCATACAATGATAAATTCGCAACTGCTGATGATGATAGAAGAAGAGAAACGGTAGTCGATTACTATGATATTGTAGAAAGGATATTACCGTTATCGTCATGAGCACTACTATAGATTCCCTCTTTTGTTATCTGCTACTTACTTACATAGGCATATTATGTATGTGTAGCTTTTATAGCCATGATCGTCGCTTTCCTCCCTTTACTTTTGTGACTGCGTTAGAATAGTCTACTTACTCTGAAAAGAAAAAGTTTGGCTGCTGATGAAAGGAAAATGAAAAGAAGACGTAAGAAAGTTTTTGACGATTGACGACATCGATAATATTTACCAAAGCCGTTTGTGTTGTGTACTTGCCTGCTATTGAGACTGATGAAGTGGTAAAGCAAACGTAACGATGAAAACACAGGCATCAGTTCCATTCCCGAGTCTTGCATCTAGTTCAAGCGCCGACCACCTACCGCAGTAGGCGTCCTACCACATTTACTTCTCACAACTCAACGCCATCATGTATGTACATACTTTTTCACATCACCGCGACCACATGATACCAAAAAATTTTTGACTACGGCATACACCACGCTTTAAACCAAAACTACAAGTCAATTGGATGCCGTTATAGTTTTAAAGTATATTTTTAGTACCTGAAACACTAGTGAAGATTGCTTCAATATGTGTGTCTACCACAATGCCAAAAGGTACCATAAGTTTTTCCCCGACCAACAACACCTCCAACTGCCAAAATACTTTGCGCAAACATTATAACGACAACCGTTATCATGAGTGACCAATGCATGGTCAATCTGATAGAAAAATACGGTGGGTGCCAAACGCTGGAACACGAACACTGTGATTATGGTTAGTAGTAGTAGTTCTCCAAAGAAATAAAGATGGAAATTAGAAAAGATACTGTAATGTCGGAATATCAGGAAGGGTGTCAAGTGTGAGCTTTATTGTTTAGATTTATATACATATGTACACATTCATGAATATATATGCATGCAACACTCAATGAGAAGGGTAGTAATGATTTTCACAGACACGTCTTCATTAAGCTGAATAGTAGTACAGACTGAAAATTACGTTTTTAATAACGCCAATAAAATGGTATATAGCGTGGTATGTTTCTGCACGGAATGCCGCAAATTATACCAAATGAATAGGAACAAGAACTCGTGTGCTAATATACTACCACAGGGCCGCCAATTTTATTTCTTTGCTGCGTCCAACGCTCGTTCGTGACGTGGTCATTTGGTCATAGTCATCATGAGTGCACATGATGAAATTTTTTACGAGGACCAGGTGGCGAAGTGGGAAAAATATTTTGTTTTCATTTTCTGAGTCCAAATAAAGCAGAGACACAAGCTCCCAAGAAGAGGCGAATATATTGCAATATGTATTTCTTGCTTACGTAGACACAAAAATAGCCGTAAGACTTTCCAAACGCCAATAAAAACTTCAGTCATGACATGTCCGTTGCTTTCTAAAACACAAAAGTTAAAAATACACACCTTATTGAAAATGATAAAGGTGAAATATAAAAAATGGGGAGATGAAGGAGAATAGAGGGCACTGCCACTAGTGCCACTTCTATAGCACCAACATGCATATCCAAAGTGGTAGACCGTACAATAATATTTAGTTAGTGATGGGAACAACAAACTTTTGCCATTAAGTTGGATATCTGACAGTGCTCGGGAAAGAAAAAGCACTTGGGACCTTTCTTTATATATAGCTCCCTATTTTTTTCGTTCAAAAGTTCACACCACTTTTATCACGGCACACACACATTGACACATAAATACCAATAACAAGCAATGTAACTTTGGTTCGGCTTTGGACTACTCAAACTTCACAAAAGACTTTGCTGTCAAGTGAGTTTTATCCTGGAATAAAACACATTTATTTGCCTTCCTAAATTTTTTCGTTAAAGTACTTCATAAGAACTAACCAACAACTTTCAAAAATAGGTATTTGTCCTTTGCAAGCATGCTGGTCACCAATGTACTTTTTAAAGTTTACTCGAAGTTAAGATCAAATGGCATTTTTGCGAGTTAGTGGGTTCCATTTGGTGCGATGAAGTAAAGACTCAAAATATATGGTCGCTAGATCATATTATCATCGTAAATGTCAGGCCACATATATTTTTTTCTTTTCTAAATGATGTAAGCACAAGAGGGTTCTTCCAAGATCAAATCGATTTCTAAAGCGGCAGTTCCCATGCCTCAAGTAAACGCCATTAAGCTGCAGAAGGGAATACCATTTTATTTTAAAATCTTATAGAATTGAAAGTACATAAATCAAACATCTGCAAATAATTAAATAATGTTGATTTGGAAATTTGAGTAACGAAAACCCTACGCAAAAGTTATGAGGACTTTTAAGCCTACATCTTTTTTAGCCCATTAGTTTGCTTCAAGTAGTATCAACAAATTGTTAGCTTGTCATCTGCATCCAGTCAGAGAGAATATAAAGTTATTTTTCATGCCCACATCGCAATTACGATGTGTCGTTGTAAGATTATTAAAAACATGTTGTGTAAATAAATAGAGGGGGAAATTATTATATTGGCGAATGAGCAGATTTGCAAAACCCGACAAAAATACGAAATATTTTATAGCATACAGCTTTTCTCTAATAAAAAACAAACAATACTAAAAGTAAAGCTATGCTTTTCTACTTTTGCCATATTAACGATCAGTTACACAAATATAATACGTGTATATACACATCCGGAAGTACATAATTCTGAAGAAAATGTTCAATTATGAAACAATTTAAACTTCGATTTTCTCTTTTAGTAGATTGTTAAATCAGAATAACGAGCTGCCTACTTTATTGAAGTATCAAAGTACTGGATCATTAAAACGAAGTAAACAGATTAGCTTTGAAAATTATTTCAAGTTTTTATTTCCGACTAAAAATTATCATATAATATGAAAGACGTTGTTATGCATTACAAACTTCACCTCTGGACAACTTACAATTTGCAGAGAAAAGTCCCGCCTACTTGTCACCATCATCTATGTACCCATGCTCTTTTATCTGTTTATAAAAGGAACTCAGAACAAGATTAAATTTTGCAACAATAATAAATAAGTGATGCATTATAATGATGAGCCAGGCGCCGTAGGATTTCATTCATTTTGCATTTTGAAAGCAGAGAAAATACGTTAAAAGTTATGTCGAAGTAAGTTAATGTGCATTCAAGCACTCCAGCAAACAGCTTATTGACTCATCCATAATGATCCCTGAACACAATCTGTGAAACTCACAATCAGCTACCCGTAAATGTACGGAGGCGTCGCTAGTAGTCAGGAGAAAAGAATGTTAATAATATATATGTACACCCATCTCTACGAGCAGCGTCAGATGAAAATTCTACACAAGTCATTCCATTTCTATCCAGTGCTCACGGAAAAATAAGGCAATTAAATATACACCTGAGTGAATGAATGAATAATGAAATTCACTTTTTTCCATCTTATTTTCAACTATCATCTCATCTCAGTCGTTCTTGGTGTTGTACACATGCCAAGTAGAAAACTAGTGTTTATTTATGCTTGTGTGCAACGCATCATCCTCATCACATCGTTTTTATTCTCTCGTCAAAAAGATATCATAATTTTTTTTAATACACAATTCAAAAAGAGTGAAAAACTACTTGTGCAAAAAATTCAGTTTCCTAGAGTGTGAAACAGATAGATCCTGATAAACGATTCATTTTCTCTTGCATTTCAGCAAAAAAGGCACACACGCATGCACATCCAGCCAACTTTTACAATCACCATATCACCAGCACCAAGTCTCTCTCGTCAGTCTCGTTTTTTTACTTCTCTCCAGGTTTTTATCCTCCTTTTCCCCTGTATCATATCCTATATTTCCACCAAAACTCCTCCACTTTCCTTTCCCCTCCCCTATCTCCTCTTCCTCTCAATACTCAAGTCACAGCTTCACTTTACAAATTCACTTATTTATTCTGACGCGTTTTTTACCCAACACAGCTCAACTTCTCTTTTATGCAAGTTTATGTATTGAGTATAAAAAGGGAAAATTGAAGTTAGCAACTGTTTCTTCCTTTATTCTTCTCTTGCCATTCAGCAAAGTGAACTTTAGTCGTTGTCCTTCTTGTTCTCTCAATACGCAACTCCCCGCTCCGTTTTCCTTAATCATCATTCTTGCAACTTACTTCATGTGTAATATCTTATCTCCAAACGATGATCTCTATTCTATTTATTTCCATGTTCCTTCCTCATGTGTATACGTGTATGTTTTTCCTATACATACTCTATCCTCTCCCTCTCTCTCTCTTGTATGATTTATCAGAAATATAGTTGTAATGCCGTTCTGCAAAAAGTAGGGGATAAGTAAAAAAATCCTTCCACCAGAGCACACAGAATAGAGTGAGCAATTGAGCATTCATCATCATCACTAGCACTTCTAAAAGCAAGCTCTCGTTCTCGTCTTTTTTTGATTCACATATTTTTTACACAAGAAAATACATAAATCGAAAGAAAAAGAAGATGAAAAGGGGTAGTTCAAGAAGTTGAGTTAGATATCAGAGGATAGTAAAAAACGGGAATCTAACTAACAAATCCCATCGATTTCATCATCCAATCTGTGACGATGATGACGATGATCATGCTATCCTCCTCTCTGCTCCTACATCAATTCCTCTCTTTTTCTTCTTGATTTTTTTTATCTCTCTCGTTCTGCCTTTTTGTTTGTGATTCTTCTTGTTTCTTCTCAATTCTCAAGTCCCGTGTTCTTTTCCCATCTGTACTACTCAGTCTTTACTGAGATGATGTACGTGTATTCTTCTTTTCTCTATTTCTTTCTGGAAATAGCATGCGAAGGGAACAGAATCAGACAGAATATTTTATAACGCATTGCATTACTTACTCAGTACTTCGCTTTGAGATTTTAAGGAACAAGTAGAATTCTTCAGCGAATTCTACTTTTTATTCACGATTTTTTTCGTTTGCTTTCCGTTCTCAATATTTTTTTTCGGGACATCAACTTGATCATTGGACGGCAAACGAAGAAAAATATATATTGAATTTGATGCGTTCCTCTGTATAACTTGCGCTGTTGTGATGACGATCATAATCATAAGATGCGGCTCATGTTTTGCTAAAGTGGATCGGATCGGACCAGAAACTCAATCGATACATAAATATATATATTGCTCAAAGTATACTATCATGTTTTCAGCTCATATTTCCATCTTTGCTTCTATCTCTTCGATTCTGTTGACCTCGCCCGCTTAAACCTGAGAAAAATGTTGTGTGCTCAGTTTGTATTCTTATTTTACTTTTTGGATTTCACAAACCCTTTTAAAAACTTTTCCAATATCCAAGTTACCAATTCTTTACATTCAGTATCAGACTGAATAAGACTTTTCTTTAAATGCTATTTGGTAAACTACAAATCTTGAGAATCTTCCTCAAATCTAATATGAAATATGAATGAATGCATTGGTGATGGGTTATGGGATTGAACACAATTTTTATACTTGTATACTTTATCGCGCTACAACATTCCCATGTAGTAACATTTCTCTTACAAGCTTAAACAAAAAAATCGCGTGACATGTGCGTGCGCGTACACATGTCTGAATATACGTTACACATTACATAAATTAAATGAAATATTGGCAAGACAAACCTGTTAAAGGAGCATTGAGAATGAAATATTGTGTTGATGTTTTTATACTTGCTCGAGCCTTCTCTTGAAGTAATAATAGTTGCAATATTATTTTGGGAAATGGTTGCATGAAAAAGTGTGTCCTCCCTTCTTGTTCCTGACTATTTCCATTTTGTAAGTGCTGTTCACTTCTTTTTTTTTTGCTTCAATGCCTTCTTACTTATACTTATGGTACATATGCCTCGTAAACACTTTATGGAGCCGAGACGAAGAAATCTTCAACATTACGACATGATCATCAAGACATGTTAAGGACATCATATTTTAAATTGTTTGGTGTGTCATTAGACTGTGAGATACAGAATGGTTCGCATTAAATGAACAGTTAAAAGTTAGGATATGATGTAGTAGCTAAGCACACTACCACCAGAAAAGGATGAATGGTTGACGTTTAAGCAACAGCTCAGCTGGATGAATTGGGAGCATTATTCCTTCATCATTTAACTTTGCCTTGTTCCACTATAGACGAAAACGCAAAACGAAGGGGCTAGCGTAAAATAAAAAATGAATGAATTGCATGTATCATTTCCTCTGTGTCGTTTTCCGAAGCAGCCAGTCAATCAATGCCAAGAACGAAGAGGGCTCGTGATGCTTAGAGAAACGAAGTGTGTAAATATTTTAGTAAATTCGCAATAATAATGCACGGTTGTATCCTTCTATTTACTGAAAGGATAAGTATCTTGCCGTTTGGTTTGGCTGTTTTCCTGCCAAATCAGATTGCAGATGTTAAATTTAGCAATTAATTTCCTTTCCGTTTTCCATTCGGTACAACAACAAACCGTCCTTTTCCTCGGTCTCGACTTTTGATCAATACTGAGAAACAGTAGCTACGAATTCAATGGTGTATTTATATGTACATATCTATCTCATTTTAGTAGCCTCATTTCTCTGACTGCTATAATCGTAAGCAATATGAGTAGAAACTTGTAGAATGCAGAAGATTAAAAAACATTTTTCACTGTTTTTTATTAAACGTATAAGTGGAAAAGGATGGAATTTCAAAATCCGAAGTTAAATACTGCAAATTTCTGCATTACGTTCAGAGAACAGGGAATAAATACCTCAAAGCATAATTATTTTTCTTCTCTCTTTGCACTTTGTACGTGCCTTGTATCAGGCAGGTATGCATTTGAATGTCATATCAAAAAAAATAGTTGGAAGAGCCTTTTGACAAAATTTCAAATCTGTTTGATTGCCAGCGAATAAATGAGTGAGTGCAACGTGAGCCATGCATCTCTCAACATCACTTGTTGTAACCAAAATCGTGACATGACTAGAATCTGCTTTACTGCGAAGAGACAAAATATTTTATGCGCAAAATATGAGATGTTATATTATTGCACACACCGACATACAGACAACCCGTTGTATGTATAAATCCTTCCACACACCTAAATCCTTCTATCAAAAGCAAAAATCTCTATTTTTGCATTCTATTCCGTTCCAAAGCATATTTTACTTTATTTCTGTACCATTGTCCTTTTACAGCCATCTCGTTTCCACGTATTGTCATGTACATTTTTGTTTGAACTTTGAGCGCTGTTCAGATAAAATGATAATATACATAGCTTTAAGCGCATATTTCATATCTTTGACGTTCATTTCATTGAAAAGGATTCTTGTTCAAGGCTGTCGTAATCGTAATGCGACGTTCAAGTGTGTGCCTATGCATTCTAACAAGTACGTTTGTCAAGATTACTGTATCCTTCACTATATATCGTGAATCAAAATGCAACAAAACGTTCACCATTTGAATATAAAGTATATATCCAAAACGTTTCTAGTTCACATGCAGTTTTATTGATATATTTTGTAATGCAAAATCGTATTTTATGATGGCTTGAGCAAAAATCCTTTTATGTAATTCCATTACTCTGAAGAAAAAAAACTTTAAGTAAGGAAGAAAATTTCTTGGTAGGAATTATAACAAGCCGCCCATTTACAGACTGTAAAGAAAGGCCTCCTGTTATAACATGATAACTACCACCGTCATCATAATCATCATAGTTCCCTTCATGTTAAAATGTTCATCATGGTTATAATCGCCGTGAAAGAAATGTGAAATAAAAGAAGTCTTCTCTTTTTGAGTCTGATGGAAAGGAAGAAAATGGTAAAGAGAGTCAAAAGAGAAAAGCGGAAAGGAAGTATGAAAAGAGAAAAAAGACCACCGCGTGCGAGAGAAAAGAGGGGAACTAAAAAAAAGTTTTTCAATTAAGCTAAATTGTGCTTGAGGATTAGATGTGAAGTTAGTACCAAGAAGACGCCAAAACGTGCACGATGATGTGTGTCGAGTTGAGTTGAGTGAAGAGAAATGAATAAAATAAAAGTGAGAATGAAAAAAGGCGATATGAGTAGAAAGGCAACCGGCTATGGTTCTCGTGGTAGTCCCTGTTATAATCATCAAGAGTTCTTGGGTGCTGAATGCCCAAAGTTGAACAGAGAATAGTCATATAATTTAGTAGTAGTCGAATTTTTATCATGATGGTAAAAACATCTATTTTGCACTAGGAAGAAAAACGCGGGGAGTTAATGATGTGTGCATTTTTTAGATTTCCGCTTGTCGTAAAAAAACGCTCAAACTAAATCAACCTCGACGCGACAACACTGGAATTTCAAGTTAATTATGTTTCGTAAATGAACACTTAAAGAAAAATACTTTTAAAATTATTTAATTTAGTAGAATATTACAGTATATGTACTATAGCGTCGGGTTATAGTTATAGTATTCTATTGTCAACCATATATACACATATTACTTATTTATTGCGTGGGTTCATCTGCTACTGTTGGAGCATATGGATGGAGTTGATAGAGACGTTCTGGAAATAAATTGAGATTTCTTTATCGGATAGGGTTTATTGAGGTTACTTCCTCATATCCATTTAATTTGATTTCAATCCTAACACTAAGGTATATCCGGGTTACCATAAATGAGACAAAATCAAATAGAAATGATGAGACTGTTTATGATGTTGACAATAATATTATTCTCTTCTCCGTCTTCATATTTCGCTTATTTTTTACTTTCTTTCGTCATTTTTCTAGCTTTCTCTACAGTATAACCATTTAGTCTGAGCGCAAAACTGCCAATATGGGTCAACGAACAGATTCCGACGAGACAAAAATGGATGAAAATGCCAGAAAGACATCTTGTACTAGTAATTTTTATCGATTTTTTTTCCGATACAAAAAAAAAGTTTTATGAAGACATTTGCTAGATTCAATTATCAGAAAGAACGTCAGTCAAAATATAATATTTTGATTTTGATATATTAAGTAATTTTTTTCTAAATTAAGTTTGAACTTTTTGCTAAAAATTCAATAATGAAAAATGAATAAGTTTAAAATTTAGTCGTGACTTTCTGTACCCCGGGTGAAAGGCTGTAGGTTTTTTCATGTTTTCCTAACTAAATTTTCTGCATAGATTTTTTAACTCACTTTTAACACGTTTTCTTGCTTTCAAGATTTAAATAATGCTTGGTTTCAAGTCAAACGAATCATGAATCAAGATGAAAAAAATTGACAATGATGATTTTGAAATAATATTTTTGAGTTGTTAACATCAAACAAATTCAAATTCGGCAAATCCATAATCTACTAGATCTATTCATTCGGCAAAAATATTTCGGCAAAAAGTACAAGTACAAAAAATATTTTTGCCAGTTTCCCTTTTCTAAAAAAATATGTCTTCTGGCTCTTCTTTTTTTCAGATTCACATCCTCCCTTCGTCTCAAATGATGGATGTTATTTTTAGTATTCCACCAGTTATATGAAACGACCATTTGTTTCATGTGTCATATGCTGCACAACTTCTGTATTATTTAATATTATTAGCGGAAAAATATTTTATATTAGATGAAATAATTTAGTTGCTCACATACCACCACCAATTTTTCTTCTTCTATGTTCCAATCTGCAAACCAATATCAACTGTTTTTTTGTTTGAAATGATATCTACCATATTAAATCCGTACATCACTACTATCAACACACTGGCAAGTCAAGAAAGGGGAAAATTCCTTCTCTTCCAGTATTTATTTAATAATATCATATTACGTCAATTCCTAGTCTATCTAAAAAAATGTGTTTGTGTACGAACGAGTACGTTCTTTTTCTTCTTTGCGTCTAGTCTAAATCTAGTTGTATTTTGTGAGATACGTGCTGCTGCTACTGCTGAAGAGCGTTCCCAGGAATTTGTCATAACCGTAATAGTCATTTCAGAATTCCAGATTGTTTATACGATATAAAAACCAAAGTAGATCCTATTTTTGCAATACTAGGCGAACAATTGCAAGATAGAATGGGAGCATGCTGTTGCTGATAATGATGACAGAAATGGAAAAGATAATGATGATATGACAAAAGGAATCCTATGGCTGTTCCAATATCTTTATCATTTTTTCTATTCAGCATTTTAAGGGTGTATCCGTCTGTCAAGATGATGAAGACAATATAAGTTGTTTTGTTGTGTGCGAAAGCTTATTTTAAGTGTTTACAATTGTCGCTACTCGAGTATATCGTGTGACAATAAAAAAATGTCCTCTTTCCTGGTGGTCTGGTCACTCAAGCAAAAATTGTGGTAATATGAGATGATATTGGTTCAAGATTTTTTATGTGAGAAAATGGCTGCGGATGTGGAGGAATGTTCTATATAAGTATATGATATAATAATATTAAAACAAGTCGAAGAAAAAGGAGTAAAATTGGAGCAGATCATTTTCTTCGTCAACTTTCTCCAATAAAAAATAAAAAGCAATTTCATTATCTTTAGCGTTCGATCTTGTTTTCCGATTCCTTCAACCATCCATCCAATCATCATCTCTTCACTTCCAGCAAGCTAGTCAGTCAAGTCATCCATTCATTTTTTTCATTTTCCTTCCACTCTCTGAGCTTACATGTCTACCTAAACACGTAATGTTGTGATGCGATGACGAACAAGAAGTTTTGAATTGAAAAATAGAGAGAAGAAAGATTTTCCACGCGAATAAACTGTCGAAAAAGAAAAAAAAACGAAGAGGAGAGGATGTCGTTGGAAGTTGAAAGCAAAGAGGAAAGAGAGAGCCAGAGAGGGAAAAACGAAAGAATTTCCTGTGGCTGTTTGTAGAATAAAAAATATATAGAAAGACTCAAGGCAAGGCAAAAACATAGTGTGACTCGACTGGGTATATTTCTGGGGAACAAACAACGGAACATAGGAAGTAAACACAGACAAGAAAAATAGAAAAGATATGGCGACGATGATGATCATATGATGACGATGTGATGTTGAAGAAAACATGTTAACTCATCCGTTACGATATAGGTTTCTATTTTCATTGTCCCGAGTAAAAAGGGATAGTGAAGACAGACAGATTCTGTAGAAAGAGAGAACC
This sequence comes from Entomobrya nicoleti, assembly GCA_034695465.1. NCBI lineage: Eukaryota > Metazoa > Arthropoda > Collembola > Entomobryomorpha > Entomobryidae > Entomobrya > Entomobrya nicoleti. Next base: position 2,234 of record JAQFZG010002977.1, on the reverse strand, counting down.
AACTGTAGGTATATAGATCATTTTTCCAAAATTTCCTCGTCCAGAAAGTACAAAATTATATGACAAAGAAAAGGTAGAAACTACACTAGAAGGGGAAAAAATAGAGGGAAAGAGTGTTAAAGGAAAAGTAAGATTTTTACGATGAAACAAAAAGAGACAGTGGATAGGACACTTACAGCTCTTTTTTTAGTAGAAAACTAATAAAAAAGAGACGGAGAGAATGGATCATCATTTTCACTACTAGTTTTACAACTGTACTAAAATTAACGGTATAAAGTGCAGATGAATGTGTGGATTTACGAACAGAAAGTAAATACATGAAAAGGAAGCATGTGGTTAGAGACGAACTAACGAACGGCGAAGATTTTTTTGTCGTGAAAATCAAAAGTTTTAGTATGGCAGACTTAATAGCTTTGATGGATATTACGTTGTAATTAATCTGATAGATGGGGAGAAATCAAAAAGATAATTGCTTTTCAACAAACACCGATGCGAGCTACTTTGTCTGTTGCTTTCTTTTTACAGTACACATAAAGAATATAGTTATGTAGTTTTTTGACTGTCAACTCTTAAAATAGAAGATCAAAACTAAGTCGATGTTTATAATTTGATAGGCAAATAAATATTTTCTTTTCACCTCCAACCATTCTATTTTATTACCCATCTCGGTCATTTAGTCAGCTTTACGCAATCATCTATCTATTATACGAAATGAATGGAAAGAAATAGGATTTGGTTTCTTGAAAGTTTGGAACAGCGGTTTGAAGTACACAAGTAGCTCGTTAATGCTCTAACCATCTCATCTCATCGTTTTTACATATTATTCGTTTTACGAACTAAAAAACATAGGTAAAAACTACCAGAAATGCATACAGTCGAAATTGAAGTAGTGTAACGAAGAAAAATGAAAAATAGCTCTCCTATTCCTGAAAACTTAATATGATTGCAAGGAACACATGTCGCTTTTTACATTACGACGGAATAAAAATTATTTAATAATCACAACCGACGGTACTTAAAAATTTCTTTGTACAAAGCCGTCCGTCATGTCTGCTTCAGAAGACGTGGGAAGTTTGTCGTTGAAACGAGAATAAAGAAGAGGAAAACTACACTTCAATTAAATTTTCACGTGAACTTTTTCGTTCTTGATACTTGTATGTATGTACATACATAGAAAACTAGTGTTCATAAAATGTTTGGACGATGGTTTTGACTGAAGCTAACTAAGTGCAACAGACAACGAGTTCTGAAAAAATATTTTTTCATCATTGTTGTCATTTTCTCTCCTTTTAAAGCAGTAAAATACCTATAGTAGCGGATATGTTTATCATCAGTGTGACATGATCAACGTCAATCGCATGCCTACATACAAAACATACGCCAGGCTGCAAGCAGAAAAGTTTTAAATTGATAATAATAACTTCGGTATTAAGTACTTCAAAAGTTATTTTTGCATAAGGACATACTTAGCACACTAAAAAGTTTGAAGCTGGAGGAGTCGAGTGGCAACTTGATTATTGGATAAATTATCTACGTATTATCATGATATGGTTTATGTCTCCATCTATGTTTGTGAAACGAATGCATGGTAAAAGCACAAGAATACAAGACATCCAGAAAAACTTTTTAGAATTAGAGATTTTTGAAAAGTAAAAAAGAGCAGATTTCCAACTGTCAAGAACAAAATCAGACTTCTTGATAAACTTCATTTCTAAAGAATATATCTATCTGATAAAAAATGATTTTTAGGTGGCAGTGATGCTCATTCTATGAACTGGCTTTCAGCAACACGTATTCGTTACCTTTCTCTGGAGAGTTATGAAACAGACATGGATTGATACGTGACACTATGTACGTACGTACTCCAACGAGAAGTCCTGTGGATAAAAATGAATGTCAGTGCAGATAGTATAAAATGGAATTGAGTTCAACGAAAATAAAAATCCTTGTCGTAAAAAATGCACATAAATATTCATATGTGCTAGATTGCTACACAATTCTCATTAATGCATGGATTTTATTTTTGCTGATGAGATTATTGTCATTCGAAGTTTTTTTACATCTGAATATAAAGTGGAATTATCTTTTTTTGTACCTGTAGCTACCTTAAGGACTATAGAACCCTCTGCATTAGAAATTCAACTTCCACTTCACTTAAAATACATTCATCTTTTCAGGAAACATGTGAAAAATATTTACCGGACTATTCAAAATGTAAAATCAAAGCCTTGGAC
>JAQFZG010002976.1:0-14804 GCA_034695465.1 Entomobrya nicoleti | reverse complement strand
ATTTCATAAATCATAACCGAATACAGCGTAATTTTTTTTATTAGTTGAAACATTAGCCGAATACAAATAAAATCCTATACCAGAAATGTTCATTGCCACATTGTCCCATAAACCCTAGAACCTCATTGCAAAAAACAGAATTGCTAAATTTATAACCGTTTCAGAATTATAAGCTGGGACCCTTTGACCGAGATATACAGACAAAATGAGCATTCGTATATGTATATGCTGCATGTGTTGAAGAAATTAAATAAATTTCAACTTTTAAACCAATAAAATCTATTATAATCTGTAATAATTACAGATGATTTATTTAATACCACCATGCACTGTTTTGATATAATCTAACCTAAAGATTCCCAGTAAGTACATGAAAAGATAACAAACAGAATTTTAAGAAATACGCTTAAAATTAACCATAATATTGGACTTTCAAGCTAAAAATGACAGAAATCAACGAAATCGCAATAGGCGAGTAGTTAATTTTTAAATAATATCCTCGGCTAGTTTTCTGGAGAACTAATGGGGGTCCATCTTCACAAGAGTTCATTTCTATGTCGCAATATCCACTCAGACAGGATTCGTGATGACGTCCTGGAGCCAGAGGTAGTGACTTGCAGGGATAAGCAGTGGTGCCTGTAATAGAACAGAGCGAATGATAATACTAATTTAGATGTGATGTCAAATAATTATATTCTTAATTATAGATATCAAATCAATTTTAACTCACCACGACACTGCTTCCGCAAAAAGTCTGCGCTCAGTTGACATGTAAGATTACCCCCCAAATCCTTTCCACAATCCGTACGGAATCCGCACTGACACATCTTGTAAGGCACAATGAACGTCTTAACTGGCTCACACTCCTTGGCCGTTTCGTTAAATCTGTAGTAGGCTTTTGGTCTGAGAAGTGCTTTTCCACCTTGATTTTCAAATACTGGATTCTGTCCAACATCTCGGTAAAAGAACATTGGAGCACATATCTCGTGGTTCTCTCGGGTGCAGGTGCTTACCAAGTCATTGTCATCAGTAATTCCTGGAAAAAAGAAAGATAATAAGACGACTACCAATTAGCAATTTACTTTCCCCAGGAATTTTCTAAATACGGAGTTAATGTCAAATTCAAATTAAACTTACTGCAGGGCTTGAACAAAGTGGTGGAAATGTTTGAGAACAGCTTGGCCTCAGGCAAATTCAACTGTGTTAGTTGTAGTGCCCTTTTCCTCACACCTTTCGAAAAGTAGTAACTTTCGCCCATGTAGCACTTTAATTTCTCCACAATATTGTCCAGCCGCTCCCAACTATCCCGAACAAACTTGGCACACGTATCCGAGTCTTGAGCATCCCAATTCCAAACCCACTCTTTCGTTGTTGAATTGTATTCAACGTGGAAATATATCATATAAAATTGTATCGTTTGTTGCTTGACGTCGTCAAACGTCTCTTCCCAGTCTACCAATTTAATATTTTTTGTCCAGTTCACAGCCGTGTCAGTTTCGTAAATCCACTCATACAGATCTGGAAACTTTGTTGAAAACTCTTGGCGAAGATGAAGATTGCAATCTCGCCTAAACTCCACCGGGCCATCATCCCCATTAGAGTAGATCGAGTCAAAGGGTGGATTCTGTAGCTCCTCCTTGATCTCCTCCAATTTGGCTTGGTTATACGTCCTCTCATCTGGGCTCATCTTGGCAGTGGGATCATTAATCCGTTGTTGGAACTCTTTGATTCTCCTCGTCATTTCGTAATGGTCCAGATTTGCCTCATCTGCCATTCGATCGATAGGGCCGAGGCGAACGCTGTAGGTGTCAGTTAATTCCACATCTTCAAATCCGTACTCATCACCAACGAAGAGCATGAAGTTGTACTGTGCTGCTAGTAGGAATACGGCGTTGAGGTGCGAGGTCTGAGCACGTATTTCCACCAAATCTGGATCTTTAACAAGGCTAATCAATTCACCCTTTTCATCAATACATTCAAGTAAAGTTTCGTCAATTTCGGGAGTGATAGCGCCCCCTGCAGCTCTCTTTTGGTCTACGGCTGCTTGACAAATACTCTCATAATTTTTAATCCCTTCCCACAACGCTAGAGTTTTACGCACTTGTGTAATGGGTCCTCTGTATTCATCGTTCACATGAGCATAGGCTGAGCCCCAATAGTCCGGATCGGCAGGATATCCAATATGATACGCAAAATCCAGTCTGTTGAGAATTGAATCCCGATCGACTTTACCATCCCCTTCCACATCTTTCCCCGCCAACGGGATGATCTCATCAATGTGTTCACCGTAAGCCTCTATACTTAAACTCGCTAAGTAAGCATTCCAATCAATGCTTTCAATCTGTGCTTCAGTAAAATCAATTCCCGAAACTAAATGATGAAGATTAGCAAACATCATCGTTGCAAAAAGAAGAATCCCTTTTACTTTCATGTTGACAGCTTCTCCAAAGTGTTAACTAATTGCTCCGGTATTTAAAACTAAAAAGTGATGAACTTGACAGAACTACAAAGTTAATTTAAAGAAGGACATATAACGAACAAAAACCAACTATTTGAAACTTTCGTTTCTTTTCACTTCCACTGCAACAGTCCAACAAAATGAGAAAGCATTTCGTGTTGCGTTCAGTTCCGATTTGCAAAGAAAATGAATTTGAAAATTCGAAAGCAGAGAAATATTTGCCACCGTTTCTCACTTCATATAAAAAGGTTATGGCATTTTTTATTTACGTGCGTCAGAGTGTAGTAAGGTCATCGCGTTAATTTAGCGGCAAGAAACAAATAAGAATTCAAATCAAAATTGGTGACTGGCAGCTGTTGCATATTATATTTATATATTGCAGATCATCCAGGACTAAACCGGAAGTTAGAATCCGCCGCGCTTATCTTGGAATGGTCGATGTCGTTTCAGAAAATTCTTGAAATGCACCTAATCAGCCTTACTCACCAACGGTTTTCGTGCTAATGGACTGGAGAAAACTTCCCCAAAATATTGACAATTGGTTCATACCATTTATGGGTCTTTTTGTGATTATACTACTGCGCTGCTGGGTGGCATTTCAACCGGTTTGACCGCTGCCGTCATCTTGCGTCTAAATATTTTAATCTGAGAGCATTTTTTCATTGTAATGATAGAGTAGTATTAACAAACTATGCTCTGTGTGTCGAAGAAATTAAATAAATAACAACTTCTTAAATATATCAATATATTCCAGTTTGTAATAATTTCACGCATAATTTACGATTACTGTAACTGTATATATATTTAACTAGCCTTTTTTTGGCGTCGCGTTTGCCATAGTTTGCGCTTCTGTAACAATACAAGTCGTTAGTTAATTAATGTTTTTCTAAAGAATGATAAGCGTATTCATTCACAAAAAATGACGTCCATCGTAGAACCTCATTTTCATTGCATGTTTTACTATGTATGTATTCTAGTTTTCTCATTACACATATCATACCATGAGCACAACTAATTAGTCTTTTCTAAAATTATCAAGTTGACTTTTTTTTACAGAATATTACAGTTTTTCTCATAGCTTTGTCCCATTACTACTACCTTAACTTAACTTAAGTGTAATTCGTTAATTGTTCTCTACCACCTAAAGCTCAATGGATACAAGATACAGGTGTTATGCCATATGTCAGAAACACTAATTACCGCTGTCATTAACATGTCTCACTTGACAGAGTGAATGGTTAAAATAAAGATTCAATATTTTGGTGAAATAGAAAAAAAACGTTAATTATAGAATCTTAAATGATACTAGTACTGGAAAACTATTATGAATCATACAAAAATTTGTAGTAACATCGGTGTGGGTATTGACACCACTAACTGCAAACTAATTACTTATCTATAAAATCCAGGAAGGGCAATTTAAACACGCTCGTTTTTTATTCGAAGTGGCTAATGACCGGAATGGGCATCTTGGTTCAGTGAAAATAACCGAACTACCTTAATTACCAGCTATTTTGTATAAAAATGAAGGGTTTATCAAAGTCATTTCATACAAACTTCAACATACTTTGTCGAGTGAACAACAAAACTACAATTAAGTTCCCCTTTTGAAATTTACTATTCTCCATTCAATCGTTTTTTTTTCTATCAAAGAATAACCTGCAATTATCCGAACTAACGATGAATAAGGTAAGTTGTTTTATATTTCAAGTCGTGATAAATTTAAAAATTAAAATGAGCATGTTTTTAGTTAATTTAACATTTAATTTTTTTTCAGTTTCTGGCAATTGCTGCTGTGGCAGTTATCGCCCTCATTGGACTGACATTTGCTGAGGATACCGCTGTTGCCAAGGGAAATGAAAGGCAGTCCCGTTTCTTTGGAGGTGGAGGAATGGGAGGTGGCATGTTTGGAGGTGGAATGTTCGGAGGAGGTGGCTTTGGTGGGGGAATGTTTGGCGGAGGTGGTTTTGGAGGAGGTTATGGAGGTTACGGAGGAGGATTCGGGGGTGGTAGATTTGGCGGAGGTGGCTTTGGAGGATATGGAGGCTATGGAGGATTTGGAGGTCGTGGTTTCGGTGGATATGGGGGATTTGGGCGAGGAGGCTTTGGGATGGGACGTTGAGTGTAAAACTATTTGAAAACTTTAAATTTTAATTAAAAATGAATACATGTATTTTGCATCATATGATATGTTGCTGATGAAGTTACAATTTCCAAGAATAAACATATAATTAACGTTTTTGTACTGAGTTAAATTTTATGAGGTCACTCCACTTCCAAAGAAAAAAGATAATTCATAAATCATAATCACGTACAGCTTTAAATATTTTTTTTAACTTTAATTAGCTGAAACATTAGCTGATTATAAATAAAATGTAGTGTTAGAAATGTTCACTGCCATATTGTCCCATAAAGCTCGCATCCAGTGCAACATTTCCCATCTTCATGTACCTTCCTATTTATGCCAGCAATCACATTCTGGATTTCTTGGATTAAGTCACCCCTTCTCTTCTTCTTTTCCTCGTCATTCTCATGATTTAAACTGTCCAGTTGTTGAAGTAGCTTGTCACACAACCCTTGAAACGTTCTGTATTGTTTGGTAAAGTGCCCGTCTATAAACGGATAACATTCCACTTCCTTTTTCAAGCCATCAATCTCCTCTTTAATTGATTCCAACGTTTTCTCTAAAAAATAGAAAATCGTCAATATTAACTTTTCTGTGAAAACCGTTTAAAAAAATTTGTAGCATTTAAAGTTTAAAGAATACCCTTTTGAAATTGGTCAGTAGTAAGTTTTTTCAACTGCTCATTGATATCCCCCGTAAAATCCAATTTCCTAAATATTTCCAGTTCTTCGTCAAGCCTTCTGAGCACTTCCTCTTCGCGCTTTTTCGGATTATAAAATCCTGCCAAGAGAACATCCTCACCTTCGCTACTTCCACCTTCTTTACTCATCTTGAATAAACTTTACAATTCCAATTAATTTAATCCAAATAAGAAACCGTTATGTTAATTTACTGTTGTATTACAATTTAGAAGCTATGCAAGAACTATATCATAATTTTACTTGGTTTCTCACAGAACGACAAAACGCTGGATGCTGGTGTAATTATCTTATCTTATTTACGATTGCAATTTGCAATGATAAGTGTTTTGGCACAATAGCATCAATTCGTGCTATAGATAATCTACAGTTTCATTTGAAGGTTAAATGCATCGTGATAAGCTCAAGGTAAAAAAAATCATTCAAAGCTCATTTGATATGCAACTCGTGGAAATCACAAATTGCTTTAGTCACAAAGCCTAACAAGCAAAGCTTGGCAAACATACAAGTTAACAAGAAAACAATGATTCTCATTAATTAAATATGTATCAGTTTAAAAACTAATTATACCTGATGAACTGCTTTGTTTATATTTTTTGCCAATTCTATTTTCCTTTGGGCGTGGATTTGTATAGCTTGTTTGGAGAATCAAGTGCATTGAACTGTTATGCTTTTCTTGGCAAGTTTACTAGCTGGATAAACAAAGGTTTAAACTCGCCTTTTGGCTTGTAGTGACGTCATTGTTCTGTTAACCTTCGCTAATTGCTGAATGAACTTTATTAAATCATAAAGAAAAATGCTGATCGAAGACAATGATGATTTTTACATGAGCGACAAAGGTGGAGTGCAATATGAGCTCTGATAAGCATCTTTTACAAAATGCATTTTGATAAGCACTTGATAGTAACGATATTCAAACCAAAAGAATGCACAACCAATTTAAATTTATCTTATAAATAATTATGCTCCTATTCAACTACCATCATTTATATAAATACGCACGTTCCAAAATAATAGTTACTCATTCAAATTCAATTTAAAATTCAGTTAACACGAGCAGCAAAGTTTGATAAAAATATTTAAAGCTAAATAATTAAAATGTTAAGGTTTATTTTGCCCCTGGGGGTAATAGTGTGTTGGTTGGGAGTTGGATCTGTTATAGGTCTGAGATTAGAAGATGCAGAAGAAGGTTCCTGCCGTGGCATTCACTACAAAGCTATGCCACACGTAGACCTGGATTTCGTACGTAAATATTTAACAAGTTAAAAACTCACATTTAGATTTTAAATCATCTCTAAAATTATTTTTTAAATTTTAAATCAGGTGGACTCATTAAACTACGTCCCCGCCGCAAACCGCTACCATCTGTACCGCCACGCCTCCAGCCACCCCCGCTTCCGTGACATGCGCGAGTTTGAACTGTACTACAACCTTTGCCTCACCCAAAACACGAGTTATGCCATTGGCGACGGGACTGCATTTGGTTTCGGGGGTCGTTCACTAGGAAGTTATATTGTACGTCCAAGACTTGATCAACCTGGAGTCATTGACACCACACCTATCAATGATATTGATAGTCATTACGATCTCAATAGAAGGGACAGGCTCCAACAATATATTACCTTGACAGACCACAGAACATTCGCATTCCTAGCAAATTGCTGGGTGGGGGCGGATCAAAGGAGTTTTGATGTTTTTTCACTGACGCCCGAGTTGAGCCCAACTGCGAAACGGATGATTGAAGAGCACGCTGTCAGCTTGGGATTTAAAAGGGAGGAAATTGTATTTTTAAATTATAACAGTTGTAAAGGAGATATTCTTGCTGAGAGTGTTCCCTCCAATATTGCAGGCAAATATGGAGGTTGGTTGAGTAAGAAGAAGGGTGGTAGCGGGATTGGATTTAATCCTATTTTGCTCACACGCCCTGATCCACTCCCCAACTTTCCTTCTCTTTTGCCAAACTCAGCTTTTAGTGGGGGCAAAGTTGTAATGAGCAGAGCAACAATTAATCCCAGTTTAGGGAATAATAGCTTGAGAAAAGCTAGCATCGGTGGCATTGGAGGAGGAGGGATTTCTCCTAAACTCTCTTTGGCTTCCGGGGCAAATGGATGGAGTAGGTAAATTTGGAAATTACGACAATTCAACTTTGAAAAGCTAACATTAAGTCCATTTTTAAACGAAATTTAATTATGCTACTGTTTTAACTTATAAATACACTTATTATTTAAAAATAAATGAACTTTATTGCTACCACAAAAAAATAAAGCATGGTGCCAAATGGTTTAGTATACTGTATATTAGTATGTATACTAGATGAGTAAATTACGATGAAATTGATGAATTTGTTACACAAATATGAAAACTTACAATTGGAGAAATGATTTCAATTTAATACATATGCCAAATGCCGATGCATGTTCAAATGGTTTATTATTTGGGGCATTATGAGATTTTTCGTGGTCATGAGTATTACCAACGGCATTTGACGTATATCAAGTGTGAGAAGTGTTTTCTACACAAGCAGATCTTTTCTGGAGGCAGATCAGATGTGTCTGACAAAATTCTAAATGCAAATCTTGAATCTTTGAATATTCGTTGCTCAATTTTTTGGTATGTTTTAGAAACTAATTTTCTTACAATTCAATTCATAACACCGATAAAAAAGCGATAAAAATGCAAATTGCATTCCATACTATACCTAACTGGGTTCGACAATAATACCCATTTCTAAACTTATATCAATTTGATAAAGCAACGCAAACTAATCTGAATTCTGTAATACATATAACATATTGATTTGCTCATTTAAAAACTAAACGAGCACGATCGTAATCTAGAAAAAATGACAAATTTAGAAGGCCTCGAAACGTGTTCCATGTACTAAAAAGTCTTATTTAAAATTCCATGTCTCATCCATGACTTGTTTTAAAGTATTCAGTGCAAGTTGTGTCATGTACAACCGGTGAGTGTAAAATGTCATGTCATGTCCATCCATGTCAAATTGTCAAATGAATAATTGGAGGCAAGTTTTTTGCTTATAAAAGTAGGCGAGGCGAGGTAGGATATAAGAGTGAGAGTAGCTTATTCCAAATTTTCATCTCACTGCAAAAATAACAGTTTTGTGATAATCGAAACTTTTCATTTTATTTTGAATAATTTGAAATGGAGCCAACTACACCAAAACAGACAAGTGTTCATCTAGAACTCTTAAAAACCGTATCCCTCTGCTATAACTTATACCGCCACTGGTATCCCCAAGTTTTAGAATGGAACCCCACAACAGAATCCTTATTCTCCAGCCCTCACCAGCTAAAATATTTCGTTTGGAAAATTAACATATTTTTTGGTCTGGGCTTCTTAGGTTGTGGGTGTAATTTAATAATTCTTTTGAACTCAAGCAAGGTAACTATTCTGAGTGTCATCTTTGCTGCAATCTTCCTCCCAATTGGCAGCTTCATTGTTGCGTCATCCTGGATAATTAACAGGTCATCAGGTCAAATGTGCTTGGCTTTCGAAAGAATGAAATATTCATTGAATCTATTAGAAAATCAGTTAGGTTCACAAATAAATCTTCCCACTTCTCTTACATCTTCCGCAAACAACTGGAAGCACATTAGCCATTTCCTCGAAATGAATCTGAAAACAATTGTGGCTGCAATGGTGTTCTTATTGATAGTTTTGGTGCAAAAGGATCTAGACCCATTTTACAATGTTTACCACATCATAAATTACTCTGGGGAAAGGGATGATTCTCTAGATGGCAATTTAGCATTTACTGCTATTCGTTACATTTTGAGTGCCGTTTGTGTTCTGGAAGGCTCCCGGAGTTATGTGACCTTCACAACCCTTCTATTCTACTGGCTGGAAATGAACTCAAAGTACATTCAATTTTTAAAATGTATTCCACCCAAAAATAACCATCAATTTTGCAGATTCTACCGGAAATGTGAAATAATTACGAAAACATGGGAAGGGGTGCTTTCAGAATGGATTCGCTGTTTACTTTCTACCTTGTTTGTGATGATGGTTGTCTGTAATGTGCTCACAGTCAAGTATGCATTTAAAGTCCCTTTCTACTTGGGATGGTTTATGCCATTTTGTTCGGTTATAAATTTGGCCACTTTTTATCTAATCTTCCCTTACGTCACTGGATGTCATGGTTTGTCTTCGGACTTGATTTGGAGAAGAATACGACAACTGGCTGATGAAAATGGGGTGCACAGAAACTGGGGCAATATGAGAACATTAAGGGCACTTCGACCAATCTCAATAAGATGTGGAGGTACATTTGTCCTTAAAAAGGAAACCAAATCAACATTTTACACGGCCGTTGTAGAGAGGACCCTTGAAGGGATTTTAGTTTAATTAACTTTTAATTAATTATCGATTTTAATATGGGAACATTCACACAAAAAAAGTTTAACTTATAAATTTCAATACTGAATTCGCACTGGTCTCAATACGTTATCTTTAAACTCTTGACAAATATTTGGAGAAGGTGAGTAGTAGACGACAATCACATAACTTGCTGCTTTCTCATTCCAAGCTATGCCGACCCCAATGTGAGTCACGTTCTTCCAGACAATCGCACTGAAAGCTCCACTCTCTGGCTGGAAGCCGGGCTTGTTCCAGTGATAATTTTGAACTGTGGAGTACCACCGTTTGACGGCTTCACTGACAGCGTCTTCTTCGTTTAAGCGGAAGCTGGACGCAAGATTTCCTACGAATTTCGAAGTCTTGGAGAGTTCAAAGGTGTTGGTCTCTGCGAGATGTTCGGCATGCTTTTGGGCGGCTTCATGCATTTCTTCCAAACCCATTACATCGGGGACTCCGTGATTCCGACGGTATTGGTTGTGGGCTTTGATGGCAGCGGTCCAAATGTCTTTAAATTATAGTTAAAGTTAAATTCAAAATTAAGAAATTCTTTCAAAATTGTAAAATATAAACAAATTAATTTAGAACATAGCTTACCTTCCATAATTATAAAGTGAAGTGAAATAGACTAGTAGAAAAAAATACGGGGCTAAATGAAACCGGAAGTTGATAAATTTGCTTTGATCTGCTTTTGACTTGGCTCTCACTCTGGTTAACTTAAAACTGATGTCAGATCACCTTTTCAACTTTGTATTTATTTGTGCCTGTAGCTGATCTCACGTCAGCGTTTAGAATAAAAGAACGTAGTTTCAAGTTACAAAATGTATGACTCATAAAATTGACATATATATTCTTATTGTTTTGCTTGCACCATTAAAAAAGGACATAAAAGCGATACAGCGATGCTCTGTCTCTGTAGCATAGTGTGTGTGTGTGTGGTCAGTTTAGTTGTTTATCATCAAGATGAATTTCAGGACTAGTTTGACTTTTCTTACTAAATATGGCAGGCAAAAACACGTAATAAAATCAGGATAGAGTTGTGTAGAAAACAAATGACACGACGAAATAAGCCTACTCGTTTTCGTTGGTTGTTGGTATTTTTAGTAGTCAAATCCAAAGAAAATGACAGAGGAATGATGTTGTGGGCGTTTTCAAGCGTCATTGGAATTACTTTTTTTAAACGAATTTCGCTTAAAATGACCAATGAGTATAAATTCTGCTATGCGTCAGCCCAAGATCCCATACATTTTGATCACTAGCAACATTATTTGCGTTTGTCCATTTTAAGTAACTTTTACCAACAATTAAGTTCTTCCTTTCGATTTCCCAAATATTTCCTTCTGTCTTATATCTAAATCTAACTTAGTCTCACCATTATCTCCGTACCATTAAAAATCACACAATCGCAATTCTAAAATTAAGTGGCGTAAATACGCAAGTACTTTCGAAGTAGTGCAGTAAGAAAGAGCTTACTGAAAATACTTTGGCTTCATTAACGAGAAAAATGAGGCGAAAAAACGAAAGAATGCTGAATGTTTTCGATATTTTTACGCATCTATCCATCCGTGTAAAAAGCAAAAGTGCAAAAAGGTAGTAATGTATTTAAGTAATGAATGCATAAGCGTGGGAGTTTGCTGACCAAGTCAAGAGTGACCAGACCCCACATACCAACTAAACAAAATATACCATAATACCACACCACACCCACTTTCATCTTATATTAAGGCTCAAATATATTCTTAAGTTTTAAGAACAAATTTATTTCTTTATTAAATCTTTAAACAAAAATTGAAATATTTTATTATCCTCACAGCAAGTAATTCCTTTCTAACTCGGAAACGGGGTTCTAAGCAGAGCACTGATGAATATTGTCCGTTTTCAAACAAATAACTAGCAATCGAGCAACCAGCAGTGCTGCTGCCAACTTAAAAAAACAAAAAAACGATTTAATAAAAAATTGGAAATCATACTTTTTAACTTAAAATCAGTTTAATTAATTTTTTTGAAAATACTCACCCACAAAGAACTGGAAAAATTGACTAGAAGAATATCCCCTGCCGACATTTATTTTAGCAAACTTAGAAAAACGTGTGCACTAATTAAGTTGAATCTTTGACTCTTACAAAGTTAATATGACTGCGCATGAAATCGTAGAACTTTTAACTGGAACAGTTAGCAGCAAAATGAGCAAGCAAAAACCAAAACGAACAATACGGAATATGGAAGGATTACACACGTGTGTGGGCGTTGTTGCATTTCTGTTAATTTCACACAAGTATGTAAATATTTAAGTTAATTAGTAATTTCAATCAGTCAAGGTTTGGGCGTGGGCGGCCGTTTATGAAATGAAAAATCATTTTTAATAAGTTATCAAAGAGTTTAGAAATAAACCTTTTTTATTTTGAGATCAAATATAATTATTTTTGAGTTTGCACTGTTGAAAAACCAGAAAACTTAAACATTTTAAACAAGGCATACGATTCTTTTGCACCCTTTTTTGGCATTTTGACCATCCACAATAGCATAAAAAATCCTCCTTCAAAATAATTATTCCGCACGTTCTGCACCCTAAATCGTAATTTTTACCATAGGGCTCTGTGTTATAAAAAATCACGCACGCTTATCTTGTGCTTCACTCAATACAACCAATACACTTCATATTTTTGGTTGCTTACAAGAATATAGAGTAAAGGTTTCATTGGCGTTCTCGACTTGACTAGTTAATCAATTTAGCTGAACTCTAGCAACCATACCGATTAGACTGCAATTTGGAAGTGAAACAAAACAAGGAATGTTACGATGGCAGACAGTGGACCAGATTCCGACCATGAACGTGTGATTTTAAATGTAAGAAGTCGTCTGATTTGGGACTAAATATAAATCGCAGAGGGGGAATTAAAGATGAACTTAGAGGCAAATGAAGGCAGGCGTACGCAGACAAACTGTGAACGAATATATGAGTTTACAAACAGGCACATTAAATTCTAAATTTTATAGATATGAACTCAACTTCAGTCACGTGTACAACAGCTAATTGATTAAGTTGCAATAAGTTGATAGCATTTATTTACCAACGAGACTTCACCATCGCAATGCCTTTATTAACAGCTTTTACTACGAGCGATGATCATACAGCGTACTATAACTCCATCAATAATTAGGGAGCTCTAAAATAAATTGGAATTTCCATAGATCACGAAATTGACATATCTAAAAAGATTTACTCTAAATATGACTATGCTCCAAATGGTATATGTGCATATCCAGAGTTGAAAAATAGATATGTGTGCATTCCATTCGCATAGCTACTAGCCACTAATTTGCCCTTAAAACTACAACAGGAGGATTGGAAATTAACAATTAGGAGACAAATAAATATTTTTTAGGAGGGAAATAAATAAATAATTAGGGTGCAAACCGTGCAGCATAATTATTTGGAAGGAGGATTTTTGATCATAAAAAGGGTGCAGAAGCGTCCGATTTAGAGCCCTGAAAACTATTTTCCCTTTAAACAATTATTTTTTACTAAAAGGGACTCGAGGTATCATCATGTCTTTGATCTGTTCCCACAGTTGATCCACAATCATTATTCTTCAACTTAGCATCCTCCACACAGACAAACGTGCTATATCCCCAACAAAACTTTTCCGGTTTCCACTCCATTTCCCTCGAATCCACCCTATCATAAACACAATTAATCGCATTATGAATATCCTTCAGCATATCAGTTGGCAAATAGTGGGCGAGCTCTTGATAAGCCTTGGTTTGATTCCACCATCGGTCCTCTTCCGGTATATCTTCAAATTTCCCATTAGGGTCCGCTTTGTACAACAAGTGCAAATCAAAATGGGGTCCCCTCACTCTCGGATAAATGGAATTGGGGCGGTACTCATCCTCATATCTTGGAATCCCATTAGTATCACTGGAGTCATACCTTTGGCGCACAATGTGGAACAAGGAGCATTTCGTGGGAAAGTAGCGAGTGGGCTCATGAGAGAAATTCCTCGGAAATTTGTAGTCCACGTCAATTGTCTGCACTTTGAGATCGGGGTGGAGTTCAACAAGCTGGTAATACTGTTTCCCTCGAAGTTTCATTGGAAATTCTTCCTCCAATTTTATCAAAGCGGGCTCGGTCAATTTTTTACAGGCGTCTTCAACAGCCTTTTGGAGTTGCGCGCTACAAATGTCCTCGTTCATTGTACATCTTTCCACACGAGCCAAATATTTATTTGCTGTGGCGTCTCTCTAAAAATGAATTAATTATCAATTACCAAAAAATCTTAATTAATTTTAGGAAACTACTAAGTACTTTAAACTTACAACAACGAAGGGTGCTGGCATCGGATAGAAATTAAACTCTTCATTGCCCCATTTGTCGGAAGACTTGTCTCCTGACTCAATTCCACATGGATTGAAAAACCGCTTGGTGAACGTCCTGTACGCTTTTAACGTTGGGATGTTGCAGAGCGCATCTCGAATGTAGCCTTCGTATTTAGCTTCATTAGCGTTGTCACCGTTGAGAGCCTTCTCGAAATGAAGAAGCTCCCACCAACAGCGAGCTGCACGACCACAAGGCCCCTTCTGGAAGATTGAGTGAGAAATTAGCTTGTCACAAGAGTTTAGGCGACCACATGACTGGGCTTCAGTGTTAGATGATATCCACACCAAAAGGAGTAGCACTTTGGATAACATCATGATGATAAGCAAAATTTGAGGACAAGAAAATATATAATTCATAGAATGATTTTTTCAGTAAAGCTTTCCCTTTCCTCTGCATTTAAAAATTTATGTTCGCTTCGGACACTGGTGACTTGGCAACGCAATTAGTTTGATAAGCTCTCGAACTGTCAAACTGTCCTCTTCTGCTGGCTTATCTGGAGTGGAGCGTATGTAAGGTAAGGTGCTCTTATTTGGAGCAAAATGTGTAAAAAAAAATCCCATAATCAATAGTTAAACACAATGCGTTTCTCGAGCAAAAACAAAATTAGAGCGCCCAACGCCGGGCTCTAACCGGCGACCGTAAGATAACTCTACTTGATATCAAGTTTAAGAGTCTTATGCTCTACCGACTGACAATGCAAGTACTTCAATTGATCATGGAAATTTTGCATGAAATTTATATGATGTGGTGCAGTTTTTTATGCTGATT
>JAQFZG010002975.1:0-14804 GCA_034695465.1 Entomobrya nicoleti | reverse complement strand
ACAGACAGACAGACGGACAGACAAACGCGATCAAGTCAATACTCGCTGAGCTTCGCTTTTCAGCTCCGTAATAATGTCCAATGTAATTTTATGCGCTGCCTATTACAGTCTCAGTGACACAATTTATGCGTGAGATAAAAAGTTTAAAAAATAACATGTCAACATACCCGTATATTTGTTTGTTTTGCATAATATTATCGTTTGGTGGTCTCCTAAAAACCTTATGTTTTTTTCGGCTTATCAGTCACCCTGCAAAGAAATTAATCTTTAACATAAAAAAATAATATTACAAGGTATTATTATCATTTTCATAAACTTTTGGTTGGAGAGTGGTCTTGTAAATGGAAGCCGCATTGGCCTTTGGAAAAGTTTTACGGATCATGTTACTAAATGTCAATAAACAACTCCGACAAAGGCATATTACATAAAAGACCCATTTAACGCGTTTAAGTTACGGAATAGGAACACGAAGAACAGACCAATTCGAATGCGATGTGTACAGGCAGCAGTAATCAGAATCAGTAATGAAATGATGCGTAAAGGTGAAACCGAATTGGGAATTATGTTAGGTGATGTATATATGCCGGTTTCTCCATGAATGATACATGTTAAATTGTCTAGCATTGAATACCAATTATATTGACAAAACAATTAGAGTTAAATTATTTATTACAAATCATTAGCCAGAAAAATGTTCTTTAAAATATAAAAGGATAAATGCTTATTATGCTATGCTATACCTTTCCAACTTTCTTTTTAAAATATCTTTGTACTTTAATTTTAATACAAATTCACAATAAATGCCGCATGCTCATGCATTTAATGGAATTGGAGAAATTGGAATAACCTTAACCCGATGATATAACAATACGCAGTGCAAATTCATTATAAAGAACCATTTAGTTTGTCTTTCACACACATTATACACATAATATGCATTATATGTGGGGTCCCGTAGTTAACAATGAATTTAACATATAAAACATTGATTTGTAAAATTAAAGATTGGATTTAAATACATATTATTACACTATGTAATCAGCGTTCATTAACACATCATCACATACCCAAACGAGAATTCATATTTGTGCCTCTGCACTGCCTTCAAAACTCAATAAGACAATTTGTAATTTGTTGAACATCTAATAGAGGCTAATATTTTACGGCAAGCGTAAAATCATTAAATAAATTCTTTGTACTCTAAAAACACGACGATCTTTAGATTCGTGTATGAAAATGTGTGAAGTGAAACACCAAAGTCGAGTCATCATAATTTACTGTTTTAACGTTCCTTTTCCTCGGCAAGCATACTAAGTACCAAAACAATAATATAATCTTTTGTATCCCTGCAAGGAAGGACTACGGACTGAAGAAAAAGATTCGACGAAAAAAAAAACAATAATTCTAAAATTATTCAATTTTCAGTGCTCTTACATAAGTGAAACTTCTCAAATTTTTTGTCGTGATATTTGGGTTGACGTGTCGGTGGTGAAAATTTATAGGTATCAATAATATGTACCCTTTCAATATGTGCCCGAATGGGTAAAGTTCGGTTGGAATCTAAGTAGAAGAGCGTCATAAAATACTGACAGACTTGACGATTTAAAAAAAATCTATCGACAAGCTATGTCAGCAGTCCTTAATAATGAACGTTTCTTATAAGAAAGTTGAAAGTACTATGGATCATGATGATATGATCGCCATACATCCATGAAACTAAGAGCATCGCCAAGAAATTTTATCTTCACTCATGCAAGTCAAAAGATTCACCCTCTCGTAATAACACCAAGCGACCTATACTGGATGAATTCATATTCCTCATCTTTTTACATAATATCATCGCTCTTTTTACAACAACAAAAGTCTGTTCTTTCATCCGACCACGCACACTGACAAGACAACAGAACACAGCATCTGTGGTCGGTCGGTGAGTCGACGTGCATGGCAGCTACAAAACATTACACAGCTAACACCTCCAACAACACAACATCCAAGAACTGACATATCAAAAGAAACAAGTTCAGAGTGTACAAAAAACAAGTGTAATGCATAATGCTGCTTTCCTTAAAGAAAAAACTCCATTCCAC
Source organism: Entomobrya nicoleti (assembly GCA_034695465.1). Lineage (NCBI taxonomy): Eukaryota > Metazoa > Arthropoda > Collembola > Entomobryomorpha > Entomobryidae > Entomobrya > Entomobrya nicoleti. Next base: position 12,717 of record JAQFZG010002975.1, on the reverse strand, counting down.
CCCTTGTACTGTACGCATCTAGAAGTTCGAAAAATTATCCCTCTGTAAAAATTTTAAAGATTTAAACCCATCATGCATGCATGAAAATATTAACGTTTAATTTATTTAAGAAAACATGCAAATGAAAAATTGCAAGATAACCATAAACACTAATTACTCAAAATATTCTTGGAGTGCCCCAATTTTCTGTATACAGTGTGCAGTGTACACACGTGTGAAAATGCAGTGAAAATTTATTGGGAAAGTGGCCATGTCAGTAGATTAATATCTCAAATAAGTTATTGTACGAAAGTGCACTGGTAAAAAATTATAATATGTAATTTTTAATACCAGTCCAAATTAAACGAGTTGACTATGATTCAAAGTGAAAGGAATGGACGGGGACTTCATTACCATCATCTTCATGATACGTTCCCATCCGCTGGATACTCATCCTCAATTCCTAATGTAACATGTCATAATAATCTTTCCCTTCCCTCCATTATCTCAATTAATTCTTCGACCAACAGTTCTGGTGGAAGTATCTCTTTAAATGCAATCGACTGCCTTGAGTCTTCATCATCATCTTCTCCCACTTTAAGAAGCTTAATTCAGCAAAGCTCCATTTTAGGAACAAGTTCAGTGAAAACATCAGGACGAAAACGATTAAGTGATACAGGTACAAGTGCCATAATGACGTTAAATGATAACCCTGTGTTAACGGCAGCTTTGTCTGGAAACTCTGACAGTGCTAGTGGCCCACTAACTTCATCAAATTCAAATGGTCAAAGTGGGAATTCAGGAAGTAATTCCTCTCCCAACGGAAATGGCACCGGAGGAAGTAACACAAATCCAGTTGGTGGACGCCGCCAAGAGAAGCCCCCATATTCCTACATTGCATTAATTGTAATGGCAATTCAAAGTTCTCCCACGAAACGCTTGACCCTCAGTGAAATCTATCAATTCCTTCAGCAAAGATTCTCATTCTTCCGTGGCTCATATCAAGGCTGGAAAAATTCTGTAAGACATAATTTATCACTAAACGAATGTTTCATAAAGCTCCCAAAGGGACTTGGCCGTCCCGGTAAAGGTCACTACTGGACCATTGACCCCGCATCAGAATACATGTTTGAGGAAGGAAGTTTCCGCCGACGTCCACGTGGTTTCCGACGAAAATGCCAAGCCCTTAAACCCTACAACTACTTCCCAGGCGTTGTCACCAGCCACCCAGGTAGTGTAACCGGAAATAATCCAGGACTAGTTGACGGATCCTCATTAGGCACCTCACCTGGATCATCCCTGTATCCCCACCATTATCACTCGCAGTACGAGTTAGCAACGGGCAGTGGGAGTGTCTCATTCAATGGCAGCTACCCTTCCGCTGCTTCCTCAGCCAACAATGCATCTCTAGCAACAGGTGTGCTAGGAGGTCCGTCCTCCTCAACAACACCAGTCAGCTCAGCAGAAAATCCTCACCATTTCTCAACAACCCCTCCAATCTCTTCTAGCTCACCTGAAAATAATTCAGCCTCTGTGTTGGCTGCTGCATCCATTGGAGTAGGAGTCATCCAAAACAACCCTTATGCATTTGTGAACAGCAGTAATGGCACAAATGCTATTGACTCCCCTACTTCATCTTATTCCATTACACCGGTGAGTGGCGGATCAACTGCTGCTGTGGCTGGGATGACTCTCTTTGAGACATCTTCATACTCTAACCACTACAGTCCACCACCACACTACCAACATTTCCCTTCATCCAGTTCTTCAGCTGCAGTGGCTTCAAGTGTAATTGCATCTCATTACTCGTCAGCAAATAATGCTCTGCTGGACTTTGTTTCTCACGGGACAAATCATAACAGTTCAAGTCATCATCATCATAGCTTTAGCACTTCCATCACTAATTTAAATAATAATGGTAGCAGTAGTCTCTCAGCTTTTGAATGCGGCAACAATAGTCCACCAAGTATTGTGGGAGGACTTGGAATTATTAACGGGAACCCTTGGGTGGTTGGGTACTGTAACACTGGACAAAGTGGACAGAGTAACAATACAACAGAGAATTCATCTACACCCTCACCGCATTACTATAATCGCACTAATGAAAGTCCGCTGGATGATAAACATGGCCATCAGCATCATCTTCAAAATACATCAGGGAACTCGTCTTGTGTACGCTCTTGCTTAGAATTTTGCAGCGATCCTCTGACATTAAATAATGGATTGAGTACACCTGAAAATAGCGCTTCAGGTAACTAAAATGTAAGAATTTTCATACTCATATGTATTTTCTCATGTTATGTAAATAATGCTTAAACGGCACCCATCAAATTACATTCCCCGCTATTTTTCCAAAAACTGATTCTTTTCGTTTTTGTTATATTCTTCTTTGCATTTCATAATACATTGCATAACAGGCATACTTAAGGTTTAGTATGATGTGTAGGTGGGTCTGCGTTAAAAAACGGAAAATTTGAACGTAAGAATGAATAATGGGACAGAAAGGCAGCACTATAAGTCGAAAGGGAAATAGGATCTGATTTCGGGCGCATTTTGGTTTTTACGACTTAAAAAATATCATGCGTCTGATGTGGGCTTTCTGAAAAGCCGCAGGGCACGGCACAAAGCTAAAGACAAAAGGGATGCCGTGTTATTTCAAAGTAATCTTCGTGCATTCATTATGGTTTTGTCTCTCAATTATATTATGCTTACTAAAAGGAAAACGAAAGGATCATCAAATCATGAAGTTTAAATGCATCTAATGTCATAAAAAATTTGACTCTCTGAGGATAACAGTTGTCAATGTCAAAATGTTCACATAATCATAAAATCATTTTGAATTTTAGAGTGAGTTTTTCTGTACAAACTCATCACATTTGTTTGGCATATGTATGTTTTAAATAGATATAAAGTTACTTACATAATATACCTAGCCTAGATTTATTTAGCACTTCGTTATGGAATGGAAGCTTATATGTTTTTTAATTCAGATCAATTTTATTACACAATTCCTGTACAAATCTTCAGTGCTTATGAAGCTTCCCTTTTGGCCATGTTGATCCGAACCCGAACTTGCTCATTAGCAGGCACACGGAAACTCAAAATGAGTGTTGTTTTATTGCCCCAGCAGAAGAAAGTATATAGGTATGTACACAAGATATATAGAATACAGAGATACTCAGTAGAAGTTCATGACTTTGCAGAACATAAAAATTGAAAGGAATTTTTAGAAAACCTATGCCGACATGGTGGTCGCATAATTGTAGTTTGTAAGTCTGCAAATAATCTGTTTTATATAAGCAATAATTTTATCAACAGACATGTTAATCCAATGAATATAGGTGCTTCGTTCTTATTAAATCTAGACAACCGTACACGTAACATTTATGTAGGACTGTCATTGATTAAATTACTTTCATGATTATGATGAATAATGGTTAATTGGTTAATAATGGGCTCGGAAGCATGTTTTTCATTGTCCCGATCTGGGTGGGCTGGAAGGTAGTAATTCGCAAATGATCTTCGTAAATGTAGTTCAACTGAATTTAGTTGTGGTCGTCATTAGTCATAGACTGTGGATTTTTTTTCCACACCACTTCAATGATCAAGGTCAAATCCTGGGGGGAAATGTAAGCAATAAGCATACTGCATATAACTTCATATAAGTATGTTAGCAATGAAAAGTAGAAAATGTTTGTTGTAAATTTTAAGTTCACATTTTTGTTTTAGGATTAAGTATGCCATGAATGCATAAATATATATTCCCCATCAAAGCATATATTATAATGTATTTTTCTTGACCATCTTGCATTATCTTGACCCATGCACTGCAGTATATATTTATGATTTTGTGGTCTCGAAAAAAGTACTATTATCGTATAAAAACAATTTGTGTAACTCTTTCTCTTTATGCTTTCACAGGAGGTTGTCTACCCTTTGGTCACTGCATGGAACACCAGATATTATTAATGCAACCTAAACGAGAAGTTAATGATGAACAAGTACATCAATGATACCATTGTATGAATGGATTACACTAATTACAGTGAATAACACAATACAGTGCATACTCTGTACTCACGAATAAACTATAAAACTATCGATATGGCATATTAGAACGCAAATTTTCCTCTTGAGTTTTAGCTGAAAGTATCGACTACTAGCACTAGTATTTTCTATGCATCTTCTACGTGGGAAATTGCCTAAAATTCTCTAAATTTTTAAATTATCATTGAAATTGTGCATCATAAGCAATTCAAGTGCGTGCGACTTGTTTTTTTTTAATCCTAACTTGCACCGTTGCACTTGAAGCGAAACCTTTGTTTAGTTCGATACCAAGATGCCATGTATCAATACCAATAAGGCTAATTCTCATAATTAATTCGTGAGCACAGAGTCTAAATTGGGTATGGGAACACTTTTCCAAGCAGATAATATTTTATTTTACACAGCTAAATCATGAACCATCCGTCCTGAATATATGTATACGTAGGTCGTATGTGTATCGAAAATTGACAGGTCCGGTCCGACATTTTATCTTTATAATTTTATTTCTACATTCGATTTAAAATAGAAACAAATTATAAAAAAATTGCATCCGATTTTTCACGTAATGTGTACTATTTATATAGTTAAGAACCTATTCATTTTTATTGCTTGTAATACCAGTTTGTTTATACTTAAATAAATTATATTCACGAAAATTGTTAATAATACATTATGTTAACTCTTTAAGACAAATGAAGGTAATGCCTGTATTAAATTCGTACTTATCTTATCTCAATGTACATTTACACTTGTATAAAATATAAAATATTGTATTACACATATATGTTTATCTTGAATTTAGGGTTTTAAAATTAGCTAGAATATGTTTATAAATACCAATATGAATAGGTGAGTTGAAAAGAACTAGCAGTATTTGTTATTAGTTTAACCTTTGTCTTTAAAAGTAAATTGGTAGAGGTATTAGTAGTAGACTATTATCCAGCAACATGAAATAATATATGTATGTATGAAATAGGATATTACTTGTTGGCTTGAAAATAAAGTTTTGGCTTCTTCTCATGTTTTTGCAAGCAAATTGTCTATATCTATTAGCTAGACAATTAATTAATGATACTAAAGTCTCAGATGTATAGAAAGGTTGGGTGGTATGTAGACAAGACATAATATTTTGGCATAAAACTTTACTGAACTTTTACCTTCGAAATTGTCTGAGAAGACTAATAGTGGCAATGAAAATACCTGTAACGGATACAAGTACTTGGTGGGAAGTATTTCGGAGTAACAGAAGCTTTAAGTTTGATATACGAATTAATTAAATAATATCTACAATCAGATAAAATAATGCTAACGAATAAAATGGGAGTAGTTTTGGGTGTAAAGTAGTTTTAGTTTCATTTGTTGTCAGTGCTAAGAACCATATATGAACCCGAACCCCTCAATAAATTACAGCTAAAGAAATTTTGTTTGAACTTTGCTAAAAATCTATTTGTAATCAGTCGTTGATTGTTAATAATGTTCATCTTCAATTGTCATTTGTCATTGGCAAAAATTGAATCATTGAATTGCATGATATAAAAAATCAAGATTATAAATAGTTTGTATGAACACCAACGTTTACGTTTACTTTACGTTAACTTTTAAAGAAATATTTTGGAAATCCAATTTATCTTTACTTGATTCTATATTTTTATATTCTTCACAAATAGCATACATAAATGTATGTATGTACATAAATAAGTCAATGATGAATCCATCCAGTTTAAAAGTTTCAAAAAACCCACAACCCTTTTTGTCACCAGTCGAGTCGAGTCCTAACTAACTGTATACCTTTCTCATGAATGGGAAGGCTCAAGTGGTTTTCCCCAACACGTTTACCTCATGATACCTAAGGGATGGCTTTCTATCAATATCAGGTAACTGCTAAAATCATATAAAAAGGAAGAATGAAATATAACCCTTGCAGTTGGGTCCGTGGAAAGACTTACTTACTACTACTTTACATATAAAGACTTTTTCTACAACCATTTTTTTGGGGAATTCCTACTCAATTTTAAATAGCATTTATTCCCAATAATTCTAACATCTAAACATAAACATAACATTTTGCATACATCCAGCAGGACATTATTCTCTTCAACTCATGTGTAAGGTTGGGCACCTATAAAAACTGGTCGCTTTCCATTTCAAGGACATCATTCAAATTGAATCCTTTCCGAAGACAAGTCCTCTCTTTCTCCAAAAAAGCTATATTACTTCTTAAATTTGATATATAAATACATAGGTATTCATTACATAAACTTTAAACCATTCGAAATGGAATTCAGAACGTTCACCTTTGCTACCATTTTCCTTGTCGTTGGAGCCATTCTCATCTCAAATACGGAATGCTCACCTGCACCCATTCTGCCACGTAAGTTATCTACTAGAAAAAATTGCACTATCATTGACCTTATCTATCTATTTACTTCAAACATAACTTGTGCCAACTAATTTAAAATTATACTTATATTGTATATTTGTATTCCTTATTTTTTTAAACAGAAATCAAAGCAAATTTTGTGGAGGCATCCCTAGCACCTGTCAAAGAAGCATTGCCACAAGCCAAGAAGCTGTTTAGACAAGGACGTTACTACATGGGTTATCCTCTTGGTGGACTTGGATATGGGGGTGGGAGCGCCGTAGCTTCAGCATCCGCATCGGCTTCCGCCAGTTCTGGTGGACTTGGAATGTAAGTTCATGTTCAAAATCAGTCTGTAAAGCATACTATCATTTTGAAGCATGTTGTAATTTATAAATCTACTTTTTACACAGGGGTTATGGAGGTTATGGTCCAATGATGTATGGCAAGTAACGGTATACAACGCTCGCTTAATAACATGAAGTTCATCTACCAAAACTCTCTGGAATACTTTAATTAATTTTGTACTCCGATTCTTAATTTATTAATACGACCAAAGCTGTTTTAAATTCTACATCTTTGTAATAAAAAATTATCTTGTTGCATACTTCTTTGTTGAACATTTCTCTCTGCATTTTTTATTTATCGAACGTTTTATATGGTTTAAGCTGCATACTATAACAGCAATGTAACCATTTACACCACTTTTACAGACAACTAAAAGCAATTCTCAATCTTCACCACTGCACTGCACTCTCTTTCATCTTTCTCTTCATAATTATATTCATCATTCATTGTAAAAAAAATCATTTACATGTATCACAAATCACAACACCCCATACTAAATACAAATAGTACAAATATAACATACAATTATCGTCATCTCATAAAACGACAACTCTCATCTAAATAATGAGACCTCATAAAAATGGTTTGGACTGACCTGTCATCACAAATATCTAAAAAAAAAACTAATTAAAACAATATAAGTCACACCATCATAATCATTAATCATAGCAATTAATTCAACGTAGTTGATGCTTATTAATGAAACTGCCTGAAGTCAAAGTCGTAATGCTTTTTTGTACTTCTTTTTGGATTATACTTGAACACAGGTCGAAGGTAGTTTGTTTCGTTCGTCTTATTTCACACGACAAAGCACATTCATAGAAAGCTACTTAGCAAGAGGGAAAATCAACACCAATGCTGATTTAAACTAGCCCAGCACACATTCCCTTCTCACATGCATGTAAGTAAAATCAAATATGCATGAAATGCTCATGCACGTGTTTTGTTGACAAATACCAGCTTTGCTTAGGAAAATTATTTGATTTCATTAGAAATCGAAGTGTTAGTTAACAACTAGTAATTAAACAGTTTAAATTGACGCCAAACTGTAATTAGTGACGTGTAGTATTCTTGGCTGGGTGCGGTGAAATACAAGACAAGTGACAGTGAGAGTGTGTGTACCTATTTTCAGGGGGTCATAATTGACAAAACTAAAGTTTGATTGCGTTAAATATCATTAAATCAGGGGAGATATGGGGCGTAAAACTAATTGGGCAGAGAAGCCTAAATCTGGGCCTGGGCGTAAAGCAAGAAAACAACCAGCTCCGGCATTTCCAGGTCTTGGAATGTCTGCGCAGGACTCCGGAATTAATAAGAACAAAATTAAAAGGGATTTTATTAAGAAGAAGAAAGCTACCAGAAAATTTGGTGATGCAAAAGTTAGAGCTAAACCTGGGGAGCCATTTGTGAGACCTGGTTCGGATAAGCCAGTTAAAAAAGGTATGATTATGTATTTTGTGAGAAAGTGTAGCAAACGTGTCTCATTGAGTCTGGCTTACTTGCAGTGAAATGTTAATGCATTATTATTGTAATATTTTTTTCAGCACCTACAAAAACTAAGAAGCCTAAGGATGATATCATTGAGGAAGATTCGGACTCTGAATTTGAAACTCAAAATGGTGGTGGTAGTGAAGGGGAAGATAATGTGGAAATGGAGTCGGATGGAGTAGAAGGAAGTGATGATGAGATGATGAACGACGATTTTTCGGGTTCGGAGGAAGAAGCTCCAGATAGTGGTCACGGGGAAGGCGAGGAAGATGATGAAGCGAATGATGATGACAATGAGAACGATGAAAAGGATGATGATGATGATGACGATGTTCAGGACGCAAAACTTACAAAGTGGCATAAATTCGCTAACATAGGTCCTGGGTAAGTTTGAAAAGTTATTGGAGAGTCATGTGAAGTTTTGTTTGTTGACAATGACTGAATTCTATTGCCAGTGCTTTACATTCAAATTTTGTTCACGTTTTACTAGATCGGACGATAAAGACGATCATGATAGAGACGTTGAATTTCCTGCGGGCGACGAAGAAACGTTTGATGTACAAGTTGTGGTCGATCGGATTAAGGATGTTATCAATACATTGTTGGCTTTCAAGACAAGAAGAGCAGAGGGAAGGTATGATATCTGTCGTTTTTTTGTGTAGTCTTAAATGATTTTCGTGATTAAATCATCACAGAATATTCGTATACATTTAATTGAACATTACGTATTTTTAACTTTATTTCACAACAGGAGTAGATCAGAGTATATTGAGCTACTTACGAAGGACTTATGCCAGTATTACGGCTATAATGAATTTCTAATGGAACGCATAATGCAGATTTTCCCTCTTGGTGAACTCCAAGATGCACTTGACGCTAGTGATGCACCAAGGCCTCTCACCATTAGAACGAATACATTGAAGTGTCGTAGAAGGGAATTAGCTCAAGCGCTGATTTCAAGAGGTGTGAATTTAGACCCTATCGGAAAATGGTCTAAAGTTGGTCTTGTAATATATTCATCCCAAGTTCCTGTTGGAGCAACTCCAGAATATTTGGCTGGACACTACATGATTCAAGGCGCTGCCAGTTTTCTTCCAGTTATGGCCTTAGCTCCTCAAGCGAATGAAAGGGTACTCGACATGTGTGCGGCTCCAGGAGGAAAATCTACGCATATTGGTATGATTAATCAAACATCTTTACTGTTTGATGTTTAGTTAAGAAAAATAAAATATTATACAGTAAAGTTAACGTTGGTTTGTTCGTAATTTTAGGCGCAATGATGAAAAATACAGGAATTCTATTTGCCAATGAGTTCAACAAAGACAGAGCTAAAGCCCTTATCGGTAATTTTCATAGGATGGGGCTGAAAAATTCAGTTATTTGCTCTTATGATGGTAGAAAGCTTCCTGAGGTAATTAAAGGCTTCGATAGGGTTTTACTCGACGCTCCTTGCTCGGGAACTGGAGTTATCTCCAAAGATTCATCAACCAAGACGCAGAGAGACGCTAAAGATATTCAAAGGACTAACACCAAACAAAAAGAGTTAATTCTTGCTGCAATCGATTGTCTGGATGCTTCTTCCAAAACTGGAGGTTATCTTGTATATTCTACTTGCTCGATTTTGGTAAGAATCACATTGTCAGTTTTGAAACTGTATTAAGTAGACTTTGTTATTTATTTATTTTAAATATTTGTTTGTTTCGATAGCCTGAAGAAAACGAGGAAGTAGTCAGCCTAGCACTTAGAAAACGGAATGTAAAACTGGTTGAAGCAGGATTAGATTTTGGAACTCCTGGATTTACCAAATTTCAAGACAAAAGGTAAATTTTAGTTTCATAATTCTTATTGATTTATGTTCTACAAAAATTTGTTTTATGCGGCAATGCAGCTTACACATAATTCATTGTCTTGCTTGTCTACAATTTACAGATTTCACCCAACTATGAATTTGACCAGAAGATTTTACCCACATTCTCATAACATGGACGGTTTCTTCGTAGCTAAATTTAAGAAATTTAGTAATTCCATTCCCAACACAAAGACTATTGAAGAACCTGAAAATGAGGAAGAGCATGAAGAGCATAGCGAAAAGGACAACGAGTAAACGAAAATTGGGACAAAACATTTTACTGTTGCATATAAATTTATCTATTGTATACATATTTCAAGTTTTTAATTGCGGTAATAGTTGCTGTAAATTCGTAAGTAATAAAATAGCTCTCGCATATTGTTTAAAAATGAGCAACTTTTCATGTCTACAATTGATTTAAAACTCAGATTGTTCATTATTAGAATTCCTGCTAATTCGTTATCTTGACGTGACTTATTGTATTAATTTTGTCCCTTATCCATTTTTAACCTTAAGATGCTTTTCTAAGTATGTTATGTTGAATGATTAAAATTGTTGATATTTTCATAAATTCCATTTTTCATGCACAGTATTGAGCCGTGTCAATAATGTTTGTGAAAGCTGCACAATATTGATTTAAACTGCATATATACACATCAAGCATAAAGGATACTGATGTGATAAGATAACGAAATTCAGGATTTGGTTAAGCTTTTACTGAAAAATGTAATACGTATATGCGGACAGCAACTTCATGCATAACCCTTAAATTAAAACAATGATACCTAATCGTTGACATTGGAATTTCATAATAAGGATAAAACGTTCATTACATGTTTACAGAAAGAATGGTCATGTCATGAGAACGGGATTGGGAACGACCGGATCGGCGACCATGAACAAACGAGCATGCACCATAAATACTTCTATACATTACGATATTTTAGATACGTCTATACATTTTTATGTGTGATCGATGATAAAGCAATCAACAAATATCATCCACTAGCATAATCGTCATTCTGGATGGTTATCATCAGTGTCTCATTCAAATCTTAATCTCCCGATCATGGTCATATTTACGTGTGCGTTAACTTGTCAGTCAGTGATATTGGGTGGGTTTGTTTTGCCACTGTGTTCATTTTTACTGTTCTGACTAATGAACATACTTAATATAGCTTTTTTGTAAGCCACTCCGGCTTGCTGGCTGAACCTGGCTGGAGGTTCAGAATCAGAAACATGTGCAAATTGCTCGTCTAATCATGCGCGCAACGGTGCACTGTCACATGGAATATTTCAGTGAATTTGCATATCATAAAGACCTGCAGAGAAACAGGTTAATTGGAAATCGGAAAGCAACCAATCAGTCCATGACATTTTCAACAATACTGGTTGGTTGTCAATAATAGTTTATATTTACCTGATATTATTATAAAGTAGTGTTCGCTATCACTTCTCTGATAGCACTCATCACGCGCGTAAGTGTTAACGAGTTCTGGAATCGTCCGTTCATATTAATCTCATCATCATTCACACACAACATTAATATTTAAATTAAAACTGCAATGCCAATATTACCACTCTTGAGAAAGTCACCAAAAAAACAAACAAAATCCATCAATCAAACTAATCATTAATCATCATGAAAATACCCGATAGTTGACGACAATAACATGGGGCTAATTACAATTCTCTAGCATTGACGGATATCAGGAGGATGGGATTAAGGATTCTGTTATCAAATACATCAATTTTTGCACAATACTTTTTTAGTTTTATGTTTTAATTTAAAATGCGTCAATTTGTGACATGACTGGAAAAGGAAAATAATTTCTTCGTTTGAATTCTTTCTCATAGCAAACAAAAGTTTCAATTTACATTCTGTTATATGTTCTCGTGAGCTTGCTTGCTTATTGGGTGTGTTATGTGTGTATTGGTGTCGCTCGTTACATTTTCTCTACTACATTATTACCAAACCAGACAGAGAAAATGATCAAATTACTCATTCCTCTTTGTAGCACACTACTGTCATAAAACGATGAAATGGATACTACGCTGATTTGTGATGATGTGAACGAGGCATGACATTCAGCTTCAGCATTCAACACTCAGCAAAAAAACAATAAGCGTTCTTGATCTCTTGGTAAAAAAGGTGCACTATCCTTCTCCTTTTTTTATGCTATTCATTCATTTTGCAACAACGCAAATCTGTAATGAACTCCATTCATCTGCGGCACTTTTCTCTGGATCATCATCGTATCATGATGATGAGCATCGTCTCTCTTGATTTTACACCAAAAATCCTTTCGCTTACATTTTTTGTACTTATTATCAACATTTTGGGTGGAACTGCAAACCTTGTCTTCCTTGGAAATCATCCTGTAAATATTATTTTTGGATATGTGAACATTTTTTTCTGCATGTGAGCATAAGTAATGGTAACGGTAATCTTGTGATTTTTGTGTATTTAATGTAATGTGTTTTACCATTACATTTTACGTATCATCCTAATCCTGACATGAGTCGCATCGCAGCTTCATCTTGCGCTATATTGGAATCTGCAAGTAAGCTCTGTCCAAAAATTATAAAATCACCCCAAATTTTTCAAACATTTTGGAAATTCTACGGCATAGTACAAGATATTGAC
>JAQFZG010002974.1:0-14805 GCA_034695465.1 Entomobrya nicoleti | reverse complement strand
ACTTAAGTAAATATCGCTTTTAGTAAATAGCAAATAAAATTCTAAAAATATCTCCATTGTTTTCGTGTTTACTTTAAAATTGATTTTGCAACTTTAAATTTTGTTCCGGTTTATTATTCCAGCTGTGAAATCTTTCACTTTACGTAGTACTTTCGTAGAGGTGAGCATAACCCCAGTTTTAAATGTCCCGTCCATTATCAGTACTTTTAACACTGTGTCAAATGCCAAACCTGAAAATAAAATTCGCTGAGGAAGTATTAATGTTTGGGACATTCCACTTACTGCATAAAAGGAAATGATGAAAACAAATGCACACAGTGTGATGCTAGCTATTGTCAAGGGTGAATACCGTTATACCTTTTAGTTAACAATTGGACTTCTTTAAATATTTGAACACACTTAGTGTACTTATCTTTACAGTTTTTCAAATAAACATTGAAGAATAAATTCATGTAGTTTGCTAAACAGTAGCAGTGTATTGATGAGAGTATTGTGTATTCCATAATGCAATATGCAAAGGTGTGTACAATAATCCAGGCGAGTAAACAAGGCGATATCAGACGTAAAATTGTACCAATAACAAAAGCAATAATACTTTCGTCATAGTTGACATTGGAGCATGTTGTAAAATGCATGTAGCCTAAATTAGTAAGATCACAAGGTACAAATAGACTAGTAGCGCAGAAATTACTCTGGGAGGAGTCAAAGTTCCTGCTATCATTATCAACTGTGCAAATCCATGAATTGAAAAATTGGTTTTTGAAAATGTCTCATTCGGGCCTAAAATGTAATTATTTATATTAGTTGCATTGAAATAATTAAAATGTTTAACATACAGAATAATCTTTCCAATTGCTTTGCATAGTGAATCAATTTATTATTGTAGCCTTCTATTGTTAACTTACAACATCAAAAGACTGACAACTTGGTTGATATTAAAATTGAGTAAAACCAAAGCAGTTTTTTCTTCGTAGTAATTAACTGACCCTGTATAAATTTTAAGTACTGGCAATGACCTAATATATTTATATTGCAGTTTTAAATTCTTTTTCACAAATACTGACCCAGCAGTGTTCTTACGAACACTGCATAGTACATCCTTTGAGGCTCCAATAACTCCACATTTGAAGACACCGTCAACCAACAATACAACTAGCACAGTGTCAAACGCTAAACCCGAAAATAAAAACATCTGTGTAATAACTAATTGTTGGGACATTGCACATAGTGCATAAAACGAAACGATGAACACACAAGCACAAAGTGTGATGCAGGTTACTGTCAACTGTCCTCTGTGAATACTGTTATATCGATGAGTTAACATCTGAATTTCTTTAAACATATTAACACATTTTGAATACTGATTAGCACGATTAGTTAAATATATTTTTAAAAACAATCGAATGTAGTTGATTAAACAAAAGCAATATATTGTTGTAAACTGAGTATACTCCAATACACAGTATCCAAATGTGTGTGCGAATACCCATGCCAATAAACAAGGTGATGCAATAGCTAAGCACCTACCAGAAATATATCTAAAAGGATATTCAGTAAAGGTGATATTCGGTGAACAGGTTGGAAAGTACATGTAGCCGAGATTCGCCAAATCACAAGGAACCAATAACAGATACACTAATATCGCAGAAAGTACAAAGAGAGGACTAATGATTCCAAGTGTTATTACAAGCTGTGCTAGTCGATGAAGGAAATTTTTTGTCTTGGGTGTCATCAAATCCTCGTCTAAAAATCCATAAAAGATCATTAAATATTTTATGGAGTTTAACATTTCTGTTGACTTATAATAACAAATTACCTGCATATCTTCTTTCAAATTCGATGAAATGATTGAAAAGATTTGCAATGTCGTGCCGTTTTTTAAAATAAAGAATAATGATAACGAAGTGAAAAGTAATACTTCCATTTGCGAGTAATGCAAGAATTCTTTGGTGTGCCTTGAAATAAACCATTTGGTATACAATTTGAATCCACTGCAGCAACCAATATATGAAACAAATTATTGTTTTCACAATGTATTTCCGCTCTTTGTCTGTTGAAACAGATAAGCTTATAGGGTGTGTATTGGAAAACTTGAAAAGTGGTGAAGCAAATAAATTATGCAGTTTAATTTGAGGGAAAATAATATGGAAATATCTTTGTACGGAAACATTGTTGTTTCGTTTTGGTTTTCCTAATATTTTCTGTAAACCTTTTTAAATCAATAAGTAATATGGTTGGGAGAGCGTTCAGTGCTATAGCGATTGTTCAATCCACGTATTTCAATCCACGTAAATCAATTTCAGTCCACGTATTTTAGTAAGGTGTATAAGCTTAAGAAATACGCTTAGTTTTATCTGTCATCGACCTGCTTACAAAATAAGAACTTCCTCTCGTTCCACAAACTGATATAATTAGTCGGCTTTGTGAAACATAGACATAAAATCGACGCGTCAGAGTGATTTAGAATAGATAAGTTTTGGATATCATACCAAACTCGTGGTATATCTATCATAGTCTATAAAAATACATAATTTCGAAGCTTTATGTGAAATCGAACCGGCCGCGTCTTTTGCGTCTCAAAGCGAAAAGCTATTAACATAAGAAGCCCTAAATATTGTAGGTAAAGCGCTTTGTATAATCATGATAACAGTCCGTTAAAATGGACTAAATATCATATAGCCATACGCTTTGCGTCCACATAAGTTTGCTTGACGTAAATGGCTCCTTTTAAATATTTTAATTGCTTTAACCCCTCATACCATTTTTAAAGCAAAGCCGACAAATATTTTCCACGTTGATGCCAAATCTCGATCTGGCCCTATTTATTGCGTCATGTCCATGGTTAGTTGCTTTATAGCTAATAAATATCGCAAACAATAGATATGTCCATTATAACAAGCAAATAATAAATGATGTGGCTTTATATTAAAGCGTTATCAGGAACATGCCACGAGGAATATAGTAAATTATGGAAACATGTTAAGGAGGATAATAGGAAGCCCAAATATATAACCATTTGTCACTTGTCTACATCTAAAAGCAAAATCGCGTGTCGTAACTATACCATAGTATACTTAAGTTTAATGAAAAATTCCTTTGACGTCAGATTAATAAGTTAAACATATATTTTACGATAAATATGTGTTATATTATCGAGGCACAGCTTCTTAGTTAAAAGCATGAAAAGATTAGAGCAATCGCTATAGACTTTGCTGTTGAAGTTACGTAAGCAGTAGAGACGTATGTGCGAGTAAAAGGTGGCCTTATAAAAAATTCTTACGTACGACATTTTGTAGTCGTTTTTTATCTAGTCCAGCTTTTTCATAGATTCGGAGCATTTATGTGCTTAAACATGATTATTCGGTATTGTTATATCGAATCGTGTTTTGTTTTTAAAGAAATTTTAATTGTAATCGTAACATATAATCAAATCGAATTGGTATATTGTTTTACATAAGCGTTAGCATATTGCTAGCAGCCAAAATTCTAAAGGATAACTAATGTTGGTATATAAGTATGAATATAAAGATAAGTATACATATATGAAAGTTTTGCCATTGCTAAAGATTAAAAGATACTACAAAATAAAATTGACTATTTAATTTTAATGCACGATTTAGTTTAAACATACAACCTAAAAGCCTTCGAATTGATTCCTTTCAAATAGCTGTAAGAAAATATGAACGATATTTTAGATGTATTTGTCAATAGAACTGTTGACTTGGTAGCTCTGTTGTTTCACCTATTACAAAATAATTTGTTATTTTTTTTAAATCTAATTTTATTTACTTGTAAGGACTTTTTTGATTTTGTACAAAAATTAACGAAATATTTACAATAATTACAACCCATATTGCAATAAACCATCTTATAAAATGCTTAAACATATGTCTTAAAAACACACAAAAATATCACTGAATCAATGTATTAGCCTACCCTTATACTGCCAACTTACAATAGTAAAAGACTGACCACTTGGTTGATATTGAAATCGAGTAATATTAAAGCTGTTCTTTCGTCGTAGTAATTAACCGACCCAGTATAAATTTTAAGTACTGGCAATGATCTTATATATTTATATTGCAGTCTCAACTCCTTTTTCACAAATACTGACCCTGCAGTGTGCTTACGAACACTGCGGAGTACTTCCTTTGAGATTCCAATAACACCACATTTGAAAACACCGTCAACCAACAATACAATTAACCCTGTGTCAAACGCTAAAACTGAAAATGAAAACATCTGCAGAATAACTAATTGTTGAAACATGGCAAGTACTGCGTAAGACGAAAGGATAAAAGCAAAGGCACAAAGTGTGATGCAGGCAACTGTCAATGGTCCTCTGTGAATACTGTTATATCGATGTGTTAACATCTGAATTTCTTTAAACATATTAACACATTTTGAATACTGATTAGTACAATTGGTTAAATATATTTTTAAATATAATCCAATGTAGTTGATTAAACTATAGCAATATATTGTGGTAAACAGAGTATACTCCAATGCGCAGTGTCCAAATGTATGTAGAATTACCCATGCCCACACACAAGGTGATGCAATAGCTAAAAATCTACCAGAATAATATTCAATGGGATATTGAGTAGAGGTTATATTTGTTGAACAGGTTGGAAGGAACATGTAGCCGAGATTAGCCAAATCGCAAGGAACTAATAATAAATATCCTAAAATCGCAGAAACTACAAAGAAAGGAGTAAGGGTTGCAAGTATTGTCACAAGTTGTGCCAATCGATGAAGTAAGGGCTTATTTTTTGGAGTCACCAGATCCTCGCCTAAACAAATAAGTTAAACCATAAAAACTACCAAAAAACTTTGAATGTTGAATTTTTATTGAATTACCTGCATATCTTTTCTCAAATTTGATGAAATGATTGAAAAGATTCGCAATGTCATGCCGTTTTTTAAAATGAAGAATAAGTATAACAAAATGAAAGGATACTCCTCCATTAATGAGCACTGCAAAAATTATTTGGGGGGTCTTGAAATTTGCCATTGTATTTACAATTTGGATCCACTGAAGTAAACAAAATATGAGGCATATTACGGTTTTGATAATGTATTTCCGCTCGTGATTTGTTGAAACAGATAAGCTGATAGGGTGAGTATTGGATAGTTTGAAAAGCGGTGTAGCAAACAAATTATGAAGTTTAAGTTGAGCGTAAATTAATTTGGAAATATCTTTGTACGAAAACATTGTGTCTGTTTCGAAAAATATTTTCTGGGAATGTTTTTTAAATCAATAAATCGTATAGTTAGGAGGCTTTTTGGAGTTGGCTTTAACTGTTCAAGTGGAATGATCGACTGTAATCGAAAAGTGGGAAAAATCTGGATTTTAGTCCGCTCATTTCAAAAAGGTAAAAATAAGCGTAAGGATTACGTTTATTTTATCTGCTATCAAACTGCCTACAAAATGAGAACTTTCATGGTTCCACAATCCATTTGAATTAATCATTTTCGCTGAAAGGATTGTGTGGTAAAATTATAAGCGGACGGACAACGTGAATAGTATAACGTTGATATGAAATTAATCATGTGTCGTCTTTTTTTATCTAAAAACCAAAGCCTATTATCGTAAGAAACTCTAAATATTGTAGAGATAGCACTAAGTTAAAATAGGCCAAAACTCATATATCCATATGATTTCATTTCACGTATAATTACATGACGTAAATTATGATGTTTTATTATTTATATTTTCTTTTCCGCCATACCATTTACGAAAGTATAGCCGAAAAATATTTTTCTCGTGGATGCTAAATCTTCATAATAAATGATGTGTTTTTATATAAAAAAATATTGCAGAAAAGCCAAAAACAAAATTGTAAATTATTGAAATATGATTTCGAAGATAACATGAAGCCCAATTGTATGACTGCTCGTAACATATCTACATCTAAAGCCAAAATCGTGTGTCGTAATGATGATATTACTTAATTTGAAGATTTTTTTTTGCTTTAACGTAAGATCATTACGAAAGCACATTTTAAAAGATAAGTATGTATCAAATCGTTAAAGCATAGCTTTTTAATTAAAAGCTTGCCAATATTCTTGTACCCACTAAGTTTTTTTTGCGTACAAGTTAACTAATCAATCTCGACAAATGTGCGAGCAGAGTAAATAGTAAATCGAAAATTTTAGGCATAATAATTTATGGGAGTATTTTCTGATATATTCCGGCTTTGGGTAAATTAAGAGCATTTATGTGTTTAAGTATAGTTTTGGTATTGTTTGTAATTTAAATGAAACTGTGATTTAGTTTGGCATTTAAAATGGGGTTTAGCATCTTTTTAATTAACGTGAGTATAGCATTTACTTGATTAACATGGGTTTAGTATCTACTTAATTAACATGAGTTTAACATTGGATTTGGGTTTGGCATGGGATTTAAATTTAAATTCGGCTTAGGTTTAAGACAATATTTCGGAAAAGCGGTTAGCATATTTATTATTCTCTATCCAGCCAATTCCGACATTATTTGATAGCATCAATGCGATCCTGCTTAATGGTTAGATTTGACGTGGGCTTTGGTGTACTTATTTACTTATTATTATTGACGTCGTTTACGTATTAAGGCATACTGGAAGTTTTCGAAACTATATTTTCCAACTGGCATATTTCTCCCACCGTTGTTCAGCCAATGCAGACATGTTTAAAATTAATGAGAGTCACCGCTCATTGTGATCACAAACTGAAATTCTTCAAATTCAAAATTATTGACTAAAATATTCATCGCCTGGAGCGCTTAAAGGTTTTTAGCTATTTAAATGATTTTTTTACATCCGCTTATTTTTCCACTAATGGTTTGTTAATAAGCGTTTTTTTAGGTTTTGACGTTTCTGTTGTCCGTATAAGACATACATTCGTCTATTTCAAGCTAAGGCATAGTGCAGTATTTTGTTTTTTGTAAAAGCCAAATAACCATTTTGAGCCATTCAACGACAAATAAAAGTAAATCTTTTCGAAAATAATTCAAAAAATAGTGAAAAAATATTGAAAACTTTAAATCGAAACAAAATGTTCCTTTTTGAAAAGATTTCAAAATTAATTGTCGCCGATATTAGAGTGCATAACTACTTAGTTTGATTAAATACCTTCGTTTGAATCTCAAATTGTACTTGAGAAACTGCACAGATCAATATTTGAATAGTGTGAAAATGTTTAGAGAAATCCAAATTCTAACACATCGATATAATAGTATTCATCGAGGACCTTTGATAATTGCTGGAATTACACTTTGTGGTTACGTATTGATCATTTCCTTTTATGCAGTGTGTGGTATGAACAAACAGCTACTCTTTCCTCAGATATTATTATTTCCAGGTTTCTCGCTTGATACGGTTATAGTTATAATGCTGGTGGATGGCACTGTTAAAAGTGGGGTTAGCATTGCTTCAAAAGAAGCTCCTTGTAGTGCTCGTAAGCAAACCACTGGAAGTGTGGTAGCTAGAAATCACTTAAGGCTGCAGTGTAAGAATCTTAGAAATCACTTATCTTAGCATTCCCATTCCCAGTTCTTAAAATATATACAGGGTCTGTAAATTACTATGAAGAAAAAACAGCATTAGTATAACTTGATTTTAATATCAATCAAGTTGTCAGTCTTCTACTTTTGTAGATTTAAGAAACTTTAATTTGGTTCGGATCAAATAGCCCTTTTTTAGTTTATATAAAGATAAAAAATATGTTACGGTTTTAAAACATGTACTCACAATAAATCATTCATTTTAGTTAAAGAAGAGGCCTGGCGAAAAACTTTTTGTCTCGAAGCAAAGACATGTGACAGAAATTTCCAAACATAACTTGGCTGTAAAGCGGAAAACAAGGCTCAAATAATATTTGGATTAGATTACGGAACGATCAAAACGTCATAGCGAGAGCTAAAATAAGGAAAGTTCTACCTTTACTTGTGTGTAAGTTATCATGATTGGCTCTAACACCAGCTGATATGTTTGCCTGATTTATTGCAGATAAAACTTCCAAAGTGGCATATATTTAAACGCTTTCGTTATAAGACTATCCTAAAGTGAACGTAATGAAATGAAAAATTAACTTTGGTATTTTTCCAGGCCTATCAATACATTTGGCGTATATGCTTTAACGTTAAATAACGTATTAGTTTTAGTTATCTTGATTCCAATAAAAGCCTGTCCATTATGCCATAAAAACGTTTTAGCGATAAAAACTACTTATATAAATCCAAAAACGATGGCTTGTTTTCAACTCGTAAGCTGCTTGAGGAAATAAAATATTTAATTCGTAAGCTTCGCGTGTAAGCTATTCGATAATTATCAAAACGGATAGTTCGAGCATTTTAATTTTAAGTCGTCATTAGTCTCAACTGTTTTAATAGGAATCAAGTCAGTTTTAAGATAATTTTTGGGTGAAAATAACAAGCATACAAATAAAAGAACAATGTTTCTCTATCAAAATATATCACGATTAATCTTAATTCAGTTTAAAGCCCATAACTTTTTTACTACACCGCTCTTCAAGTTATTAAACACAAACCCTATAAGCCTACACGTTAAACCCCACTCTGAGAGAAAGTACATTCTTAAAACTATAATTAGTTTTATATACTGCTTGTTTCAGTGGATCCAAATTGCGTACAAAATCAGTTATTTCGAGGCACCCAAAATAATTTTAGCAATGCTTGCCAACGGTTGCATTACTGTCCATTTGGTTTTCCTCTACGTTCATTTTAAGAAGCGGCATGAAATTATTCATCTTTTTAACCATTTCATTGCATTCGAGGAAAGATATAACGGTTATAAACGAGAATTCAATATTTTAAATTAAACTTGAATTAAATTCGAATTTTGTAATTTTTTTGCAATATTTTTTGTTCAGGTGAGGACGGAACACCACAAGTACCAAACAATTTGCTTGACAAACTAGCGAAACTAGCAATCCTAATTGGAACTACTACTTCTCCCTGTGTAGTTTCTGCAGGAGTACTGTACTGGTTATTAGTACCGTGTGACCTTGGTAACCTAGGGTACATGTATTTTCCTATCTGTTCCACAACTATTACTTATATTGAATATCCGTTAGCTTATATTTCTGGTACAATTTTGCGATTTGCGTCACCTCTCCTATTGTATTGGATAGTTCTGCACACATTTGGCTACTGTCTATTAGAGTTTTCCATATTTACATCTTTGCATTGCTACTGTTTAACTAACTACATAAATTTGCATTTCAAACTGTATCTCAGCAACTGTACAGATCAATATTTAAAATATGTTAACATGTTTAAGGAAATTCAGATGCTAACACACAGATACAACAGTATTCATCAGGGTCCTCTTACAGTGGCTAGCATTACAATTTTAGGTTACGTTTTCATCATTTCCTTTTATGCAGTATGTGGAATGTCACAACAACTAATTTTTCCTCAGCTTTTTCTATTTTCAAGTTTAGCGCTTGACACATTTCTGGTCACACTGTTTGGGGAAGGGACTTTTAAAAGTGGGGTTTTCAATATCTCAAGGGAAGTTCTTTGCAGTATTCGTAGCCGTACCACTGGATCGCTAATGCTAAACAATCACTTGAGGCTACAATCAAAGTATATTCGGTCATGGCCAGTGCTTAAAATCTATACAGGGTCTGTGAATTTCTACGACGAACAAACAGCTTTGGCACTACTTGATTTCAATATTACACAAGTTGTCAGTCTTTTAATGTTGTAAGCGTAAAACATGATAACCTACTTATAGATTAATTTTCTAGCTATGCTAGCGTTTTAAGTTTCAATTTATATCGCAATAAATAAATGAACATTAATAATGGGTGCATGGCATCGTGTCACGTATTTCATTTGGCCCATTTTTGCTTTGAACAATGGAATGCCATTCTTATAGCAATAATGAATTTTGTGTTTGAATTCCTCAGGTTTTGGTCTCTTTATAATTTTCCAACTTGGAGTTTATCTTGTTTGATTTGGAAATAGAAGCCAAGTTATTGATTTAAGATTTGAAGTGAAACCGTTGAATTTTTTAAAGATAATAAAATCAGATAAAGTTCTACAAAGCTTTGGCCTATTGGTCTTTCCAGCGTTGCTTGTGATTTTAAACGAGATATTCATACCACGAATGCTTAAATTACTAAGACACCAGCCACATATATGTTCTGCATCACTAAGCCTTGGGTTTTATTTAAAAATATATAAAATTTACAAAGCTTGTCACATAATCCAACTCGGTTTTGTGGTATAGAGATATCTAGAGCTAAGCTTCATACTACTTCAGCGTTCATTAAATATCACAAAATTATTAATGCTCGCTTTTGAAATTACTTACTTACCAAAGTCCTGGTGTGCCATATCGACAAACTGAATCCCAATTCGGTTTATTAATATTACAGAACGAAAGCTTTTATAACAATAGCAATAACTCCCAAACATTACAGCAGTCGCCGAAAACGCGTTTAGATAATTTATAACCAAGTTAAAGCTATTAAAAATACTTAAAAATTTATATGCGTTTATGCTTAGGAGATAATCCACTAAAATTATATAAAGGCGTCCAGCTTGCCAGTGTTTCATAACTTTTTGATTAAGAATCAATAACCATTTATTTCACATAATTGGCTTCGCTGACGTCAAATAAAGCGACAATTTCACTTAAGCTCAGTGAATACTTACGAGTTATAACTCGATCAAGTTATTTCTTAAGCATCGACTTCTAATTTTTCTAGGAAATATCTTTCAAATCAAACATAACCGAATAAAAACACAATGTTCTTATATCGGACGATTTCCCGGATAATATTAATAAATTTTAGGGTTCATAACTTAGTTTCCACACCGCTTTTCTCATGCTCGAATACAAATGGAATAAAATTGAGTGTTTCAACCCATCAGGAACGACGATACATATTAAAGGCCATAATAAGTCTAATATACTGCTTACTCCAATGGGCTCAAATTCTGTATAAAATAAAATCCTTCGAAAAATCTCAGCTCGTTTTACCTCTTCTTGTAAATGGAAGCATTACTCTTCATTTCGTTTTTCTGACAGTTCACTTTCGAAGACGACATCAAATCGCAAATCTCTTCAACCACTTTGTTCACTTTGAGAAAACATATAATGGTAACTTAATAAATTGTTTCCACATTTTGAATATTTTATTGTAACTAATATAAATAATTACATTTTAGGCCCGAATGAGACGTTTTCAAAAACCTATTTTTCAATTCATGGATTTGCACAGTTGATAATGATTGCTGGAACTTTGACTCCTCCTGGAATTATATCTGCGTTACTAGTGTACTTACTACTTGTACCTTGTGATCTTACTAATCTGGGCTACATGTACTTTCCAACATGTTCAAATATCATCTACGACGACAAATCTATAGCTTTTGTCGTTGGTACGCTATTACGCCTGGTATCACCTTGTTTACTCGCATGGATAATTGTACACACATTTGCATATTGCACAATAGAATATACAATTCTTTCATCAATCCATTGCTACTGTTTGGCAAACTACATGAATTTATTCTTCAAAGTTTATTTGCAAAACTGTAAAGATAAATATTGCAAGTGTGTTCAGATGTTTAAAGAAATACACTTGTTAACCAAATGGTATAACAGTATTCACCAAGGATCTTTGACAATAGCTAGCATCACACTATGTGCATTCGTGTTCATCATTTCCTTTTATGCAGTAAGCGGAATGTCCAAAACATTAATACTTCCTCAGCTAATTTTATTTTCAGGTTTGGCATTTGACACAGTGTTAATAGTATTGATAATGGATGGAACGTTTAAAACTGGGCTTTTCGTCACTTCTAAGAAAGTACTGCGTAGATTTAAGGATTTTACAGCTGGATCAATAATAACCAAAGAAAACTTAAGGTTACAAAAGAGATATATCAAGTCATGGCCTGTATTTAAAACTTATATAGGATCCGTAAACTTCTATGAGGAGAAAACAGCTTTGGTGCTTCTAGATTTTAATATTACTCAGGTTGTTAACCTTTTGTTATTATAAACAGTAGACTGAAATTGGCTTCTGAATGTTAAAACCAGACAGTCTTGCCGTCCTTTATTTTTGTAAATGGAAACGCTGATATAGTGCAGTTTCAAAGCCTAATCCATGCTGACTTACCATTTTTAATAGTGGCTTTATAGATTTCAGATTAAGAATCGATGCAATACATTTTACTTCACTGTGTTATTAATTAAGCATATCAGAAGCCATATTAAAAAATAATACGTATATATTAACTTACTTTACACAATCATATGCGAATACGTAAGCGTTTGGTTAATGCTATCAAGATTATTCTAAAAACTACATGTTATTACAAACGTTTCAGTGTAATTAACTAATAAACGGTGTATAAGAATCCATTTTTCATTACTTTTAAAAATATCTGTAGTTGACATCACAGAAATATTTGAAATGCCTACACTACACTGATATAAACAGAATTATGTAATACAAATTATTAACTGGTTAGAAACTAAGGTTTAAAACTAATTTAATTATTTTGAATCGTATCATTAATCCAACAAAAGTAAATCAATTATACGATCAACGCAGAATGTCTGAAAAATGGGTGGTGTACTTTTCTCAATAAAATTTGACAACCCAAACTTAATTTTTGCAACTTGACAAGAAGCAAGAAAACGATCCAAGTATTTTCGTTCCCGTTGAAAAATGCCAAAGTGCTTTCGTCGTACAAGTTGCTTAAGCTTAAGCAATGAAATCTTTGAAGTTTTGTGTACATCTCCAGCAAATCCATACACGACCATTATTATCAACATTGCTTCGATCGCAACAGAAATGAAAAATATTGTTACTAAAAATAGAGTAGATTCCGATTGAATTAGCCCGACGATTGAAATTATTTGAACAATGCCACAGCTTGTCATGAAAACGAAAATTAGGGACCGCATGCTGTGGTTATACATTTCGCCTAACACATGAATTTCTCGCAGTGTAATAATTGCGGGATACGCAAATTCTGTTTTATCAGCTGTTTTTCTTGTCAGGTCAGAGCAAATATATCTGTCGCGATAAAAAGAAACTAGCGGTAATACATAATTAGGTGCTAGTATTAAATACTGAAACTCAGATTTAGGAGAGCTTACCTGTCCGCCTCTTCTTGGTAGAATGTTAAAGATAAAACTCCAATGAGCACTTCAACAACCACCCAGTATCCTTGAATAGCTATCAATTTCCAAATAATATAGTTCAAAATTGACAAAACTGCCTTCTGAAATATTTTCATAATAACGTTTTGGCGCTCCAATAGTCCAAATAGATGATCGAGCGACCAAACCGTGTTAAATGGTAAGGATGGGTTTAAAGTACACGCAGTCGTCATTCCCGTGCATGCCATCCAATTAGTAATGATATATGTAGCACTTAAAACTAGCTTGGCCATTTTTGGCTTTATGGAGAGCTTAGTTTGGTTTCCATTAACTGCTGTGAAATATTATAATTTATAATTAAGCTTAATAAAAATGAAAATAAGTAGATGAAATCCTAACCTGTGCCTTTCAAGTATTTGAGTTCAAACCCCATTGCTCCGTTTAAAAACAAAACAAAGTCTTCAGGATGGGTACTCCGCATTCGAGAACTCACCGTTGCCACAATTATCAAAGCCATCATCATAATACACATTTTTGTTTTTAGCAGTGTATCTTCTTGTTTGACATCAATTAAATTTAACCTTATCCCTCGAATGATAAAAGTCAGGAAAATAAGAAGCAGTAAAAGCCAGCGATTTTTTAATTTATACGAAGTACTCTGTTTGTCGACCACTACAAATTTGCGAGTAATTTTGTTAAAGAAAAATAGCTGATTATAAATCGATGGAGACATTTTAGTTGCCTGGATAAGTATTTCAAGAAAATTCTCTGCGAGAATCATTTTGATGATGAGTTATGGACTTATTGTCACTTTATTTGCTTTGAGAAACGCAAACCTATTCAAATAAAGGTTATAGTGATACTGAACAGTCAAGTTGTTACTCAGGAAATAGAAGTGACTAAGTTTGATTTTTAGTTATACTTCACAAATCATGTTTTGGTAGAAAATCCTTCGCCAAATCGATGTCGTAAAGATTAATGACGTCAAGTAAAATAATTTTATAGTTTAAATTAGGTTCGTAACAAACCGAAAAATATATATTGGCAGTTTCAGTAATAAGCTAGTTTTGAATATGATAATAAATACATATTTGGAATAAACGCGAAAGAAGTGTATGTGACGCAAAATCGTTTGGTTTGGTTACAGGTAACTCTATGTAGGGCGAGCACGATATTTTAGTAAACTAGGAATCCTTTTTGTAGTAACTAAATGCCAACTATATAAGTAGTAATTGATGATTAGTATTAGTAGCAAATGTAACGAATGGCGACAAACCTATTACATGTTCGTTTTAATTAGAACGACTTATTTTGATAATCATCATCTTGTTGCTGATGGATAAGATATAATCAGATTGTTGTTTTGTTAGGAATATTTTATAAGCCAATGTTACTATGGGACAGTTTTCTCTATCAGCAATTAAAATGTTGCTACATTTCTTTATAAAGCAAGGAATGTTAGTTGGATGGAATTTTAAAGATTCTAAACTTATTTCCGTAGCTCATTTCATTTACTAGGTTATTATTTCACGGGCAATAAATTCCTGAATTATGAGCAATATTTATGAAATATGTTTTTTTTAAATTACTTGATACTAAAAAAACATCACTTGTAAAAAATTTCATTTCAAAATCAAACCAATAGGGCTGATTAGGTTTAATAATTATTTACAAC
>JAQFZG010002973.1:0-14808 GCA_034695465.1 Entomobrya nicoleti | reverse complement strand
TTTTTTCTGGTGTATATCTGCCAGTGCCAATGCTGTGTGTGGTGTACCATGGACCGACGATGAGTTAGTAAGGCGAAGAAGCAGGATGCATGCAGATATCCCTGTGAAAACGACCGCTGCGCTGAAATCACTTTGAAAACGTTGCTCCTATATTTTTCATAAAGACCCTTTCTTTGTCGTCATAACGGCCGTAGATTTTATACAGTTTTTGTACTAAATGCTTACTTAGACTGGTGAATGGGGTGAAAGATTTATCTGGCGTGTCTCATACACACACAGACACACTTGCCTAACTACGTAACTATACAAAGCAAAGTAATACCTCATTAATACCTTTTACTCATTTCACCCACTTAAGTAAAAAGAAACACATATGGCTAGTCCACTGCTGAATTTGCATGCACAGGAAAAGGAACAGTCTCTAGCTTTGGGTAATAAGCGTAATATTTAAGGGTGGAATCCACATAATTGCTAGTTAAAAATTCAATTACTTGAATAGATCGAAGATGATGGTGATGATAGTGGGGGTATGTAGAGTTACATGAATGAGATATAGAACATAGTTCCATATACATCCATACTTATCTTTCCAATAAACTCGTTATTTTTACGAGTCCCTTTAATTAGTGATTACATGCTTGGATTTTCTAATTAAGTTGACAATAAAAAATCACTTGCGATGCGATGCCAACATTTTTGGAAAGCATTTGCTGTATTATGTACAATGTATATATAATATATGGCTATAATTTAAATTGGTTTATAGTCAAGTCAGGACCACATGTATCTTGTATCCACAAAACGGATGTCCTCAATATTTTATAATAACCTAATATATTGAATTGCATTGTTCAAATGATGCAGAACAAATTTTTCTCAAGGTTGGCTTTGTTTTCATCATCGAAAGTTTAGTGTTTTTTGCATGTAAAAAATATTATGCAAATGGAATCCAGAAGAAATTAGATCCTCTTTACATTATTAAGAATTTCTAATTATGAGTTAACTCACGGCTTACTGCTACAAGACCTGTTGTGGTTGTAATTGTAAAAAAAAGTTTACTGCAACAACAACTTTTTCCTATGTAGGTTAGCCTTGCAGACGAGGCGAGGTCTAGCCTTCTTTTCTCTTTTATTTTGGACAATGAGTGAGTATAAAGCAAGTTGACAAAAGTGATTGAGACACAGCGGAAGAAAATGGAAGGATGATGGGTAATGGTGGCAATAGTAATCGTTTTGGTGGTGGAGGTATAATATCTTGATATTATTATCATACACACACGCCTTTTTTATCACAAAAAAATACTTTGAGACCGAGTTGCTTTCTTTGGAAAGAATCCTTTGCTTCCTGTTCCTTTTCTTTGGGTTTATTTTTTCCCCACGTACTCATACATTACCGGAATCACTTTTTTTCCCCTCTGTGTGCACCTGCAAGCATCAGCAAGAAAATGAAATTATCAGGATTACGTATTGCTTGCAAGAAAATAAAAAAAGGAGGACGAAACGAATGAGAAGGAAGAAGAAAAAAAAGGTCAAAAGCATAGACAGTTAGAGGACTATATAAGCAATGTAAAGACTAGTAATAACAAAAGAAAATGGTATATAAGGTAATGAATGTTATATGCTACCTTTTCTGTACATTACTTACGTCTTCTTCTAAGTGGACACTCACGTTTAAGGACAACTGTGTCCTATAAAGGCAAAATGTATAGAGGAGAAGGGGGGAGAAAAACCTTGCAAGTATTTGCAGAAATGATAGGGTTATACTTCTCGTACACAAGTAAATAGTCCGGAGCTCTCCAAAAACACCACTACAAGTCGTCTTCTTCCTACTTTTCCCCATTATTATAACTATTATCTTCATTGTCATCATTTTTGGGTCTAATCTTGGGAAAACGTATGTGCACCCTTTTTCTGTCGAACTAGTCGTTTATCTCTCTTCCTGTTCAGACCTCTCCTTTTTATCTCTCTCTCTCTCTCGTTTCTATAGTCACTTTGCGCATTGTACAATTTAGCCTTATGTATATTTTTCTTATATTTTCCCAAGTAATTTTAGTACTATAATATCTCTGCATTATATATCTACTCTAGTATTATATACCGTATCGACTTCCATACACATTCATCCACCACCACAACGAGTCATGGTATCATACATTATTAATATTATCATCATTGTCATCATCATTGATATTACATTACGTGGCCACTTGTACACCACCAACTTAACCTTTAGACATTCATTCCTCGTTTCAGCAGCAGGAAAAACCAGCGAAGGCATTAAATAAAAAAAGAGATAAGTAATCCATTTCTTTTCATTGAACTTTTTTTCTTCGTATCCTTCACCACCATCATCACCGGATGTAGACTAGAGAGTAAAAATACACAGATTATACATTACTTTAACTTAAAGACATCCTTCTAAGACGTTACGTTATGCACTCATTTTTGTTAAATGAAATAACTGGAATTCATGCGAAGTCAGTTTTGCATTTTATTTTTCTGCAGAAAAATAAGTCAAAGTAGACCATGCATTTTCACGTTCGTTATAAAGAAGGGTCGATATGTAAAGATGTAAAAGTGATGGACACACGACACACAGCCAAAACGTATGACAGAGACAGAATGCTTGTTTTTTAGTGATGACACGATGTACAGAAATCAGACATACTTCTTTTTTAGCGGGACCCGGGGATCTTTCTATGATTATTATGACATTTACATGTGAAACTGAATGGGCAATGTGAGAATCATTGAAAAGACCCCCGGTCCCGCTAAAAAAAAGAAGTATGTCTGGTTGCTGTACCACTCACAGTACTTAATAAAGGTATTCTATATTTTTATGTTGTACCACATAAAAGCAAGTAATACCTTTGCTCATCCTATAAAATATGTGATGATGAGCTATTCCAGCATATTATATTTTTGCTAACTTAACTTGACATCGTAAAAAATTCACATGTCGTCAACTTTTAGCTTGTTCGCTCATACTAAAAAAAATCTAGCTTTTTTCCCTGCTCCCGAATGGTCTTCAACTACAACATATTCTTGTGCATACATATTTGTTACGCATGAGATACGTCGTTGAGTGTCACTCGTTTTGTTAGTAGTTATGTCTTTTCTTTTTTACAAACAGAGGGCAAATAAACAACGATCCTTATTGTATGCATCATCATCATCATGAGATAGGCTACACGGTTGTTGTCTTTTTTTGTGCATCCACTTTTATTTCATTTTTCTCCATGTTCACTTTCACGTACATAATATATATGCAAGTATTTTTGTCATTTTATAGTTTAGTTTAAGGCATGTTTAACGGGCCATGTAAATACGAGAAAAAGGGGTTAGTCGTTGATAATTTCTCCTACTGCATCGTTGATTCATCGTTTATTGTTCAGTTTTTAAGGAAATTAATGGCTGTACACTCTGCATTCTTATGACTGTTGGTGACGGCAGCATAAACCAGTGAAAGTACCATACCAGTAAGGCTGGTTAAAAAAAATTGCACATAAAAAAGGATAACAAATTTATTATTTGCTTGTCTCAAACGGAAAGTCTAATATAACACGTCAGAGAAACTAAAAAGCGAGAGAGAGAGCAACGTTTTACATAAAATTGGTATTGACTTGACGCGAGTGAGTGTTATGTTCTCTGAACAAAATATGTGAGAAACGAATGCAGAGGAATGCAGAGCGAGAGAGAGAGAGACGACTTATCTAATAACAAGTTTTACGTCGTAATGTTCTCTGTCGTTCTGCTTTTTGCCTTTTATTGCAAATAATTTATGTCTTAGATATGCACGGTAGTTAAACCTTCATCCATAATAATATTGTAATTTACGAAGCAGTTCTTAATTATCTCGAACACGTCGAGTGTTTTCGTGTACAAGTATGCTTATCTGTGTATATAATATATTTCTAGTTTAATCACCACTCTCATATTGGCTCAATGATCATCTTATAATGATTTCGTAAAAGGGATTCTAAATAATCTCACCAACTTATTTCCAACTAAAGCACACATTCAAACCAAGTTTATTTTGTGATCGTAATGTTACCATGTGAAACATTAAGTTGAAGTAGATGATGATGATGATGATATGATATGCATGTAAGTGAACTTCACGGAACCATAGTAATGATGAGACTATCAAGAAAATAAGAGCTCTTCAAAATCAAAGACTCGCACAAATCCTTTGATGGTTATGCTCAGCGACAAGACAAAATAATTATGATGATGAGAAAAGTATCATGATTCAACTCTCTTTCCATCTCTGTAAAACGAATTGGCTTTCTCTACAAAATACTTATGTGGTGTGGTGTAGTGCGTGCATCAGTCAGTATATCTGTTTATAATAATTGTGGTGGTGGTGGTAAACAAAAAATTTAGTGGGTTTCTTCTCGATACTTCATCATTTGATAATTATTTAGAGATATTATGTTGTGAGGAGAAATTTCAGAGTACAAAGTTTGTGTACAAAAAAATACTAATAATATAAATTAATATTAGAGACCTAATATTGATTTTGATGGTTGTATTCGTCATGGTTAATCATAAGTAATGGCTGAGGATTGAGATAGATGGATACATTTAATGTAAAAAAAATTGTTCAAGGTTTTTTTCTCTACATACTTATCTTGATGCTCTTTCATCCTTGATTTTTTTTTCTTGCTGTTTTTTTTATTTGTCTAAGTTTTCTCTTGAGTACAATTATTTATGTTGTTATCATTGTTAGATTTTTCATGTTTCTCCATTTTCTCTATCTCCGGTTTAGCAAAAAAAAAACAGAAGTATTCTCTTACCCGCTAACATCACTCATCTCTGCTCTGTATTTACTCTTTGTCGGTAGTACATAGATAAACATTTGAGTATACATAAAAAAATAATATGGAAACTCACAGGAGCGGAAATGAAAAGTTTTATTTTTATTTTAGTTGCTTGTTTTTCTCTTTTCTCAAGATCCCCATACATACTTGACTTGATGGTGATTTGATACTGCTTGCTTAGGTTAGTATCTTATTTATATTCCACCATGAAACATTTACAAGAGAGTATCTAAATGCGATGATTGGGATGGCATGATGATGTCGATTATCATTTCTTCATACATCATTAATTCAAAAGTGTTTAGGGAAGATTTGAGTGTAAAAAACGTGGAATAGCAAAGCCACCAAAACAGACTGATTGTTTGTTTGCGTTTTCCTTTTCATTTGTCTTGACTACTTGGATCAATAGAGTAACGTCTTGTATTTATTCCATTTTTTTTTAAAGATTGAACATTGAAAAATTGAAATTAACATTTGCATCAAGGTGACTATCAAAATATTGATTATATTATGTATGAGGTAATGTATACGACGCAAACGTTACAGGATACAACAGCAACATGTACATTTTTTTGTGTGTAAATTACGCTTTTAAAAATGTATCGCCTCTCTCGCTGTCTAGTCTTTCTAATGGGTCTATTGGGACATTAAAAAAAATACTTGCAGCTTATGTACATAAAGCAAGTTTTTGGTAATAGGGAAATTAATGAGATGGATATTTAGGTTTATGTGCACCCCGGAAAAAATACGATGATGAGGATGCATGTGAAATGGCGCCAATGCGGCCATTTGTTTATCTTTTCACATCTCAACTCAATCCGTAGCGTTTTCAAGAAAAAGCAGCTTTCTTTTTTTTTCCTTTAGTGTTGCTTTAAAAATCAGCAGAATTACTGGGAAGACTGGTAAAAGTGGGCCTGAAAGAAATCTAATAAAAATTTACAATGTACAATGAACTGTATAAGTAAAGGAAGTAAAAAAGTGGGTAAACTTTTAGTGACGGATGGACGGACGCAAGACTGAAAAAAAATATATTTGAATTAAGTTACAAGTTAAATAAGTAATACTTCTAATTGTATTACTTGGTATGCACGTGGAAGCGGAAGAGGAAGTAGATGAGAAAAATATACATGTACAATAAATTATTTTTTATACTATCGTGTGGTTAATCACGTTGATTCGCATGAAATAATTTTGCTGGTGAACCGGAACCTATTGCCTTCATATTGTGGTTCTTGGAAATGCTCTAATTATTCCCCAAAATAACATAATTTGCACGTTTTTATCTACTATAATGATTACTATAAAAGTAATGCCAGATATCAATGCTTATACAAAATAAATTATTTATTGTTTCCAAAGTTTTACGGTAAACTTGACCTTTTTTTCCATTTCCAACAAGTTAATCTATTAAGCTGATAATAATACAGGAAGAGTATTAAAGGCTAACTTTTCCCCACATTTCATAACTCTTTTGATTGAAACGGAATGAAATGACCGATGGATAGTGGTGGCAATCGTCCAGTCCAGTTTTCCTGCTTACTGAACTTGTTGAACCACGGAAAAAATTAACATTATGTATACTTTTCATACTACTTTCAATTAAATAAATAGTGAAGGGTAAAATAAATACAAATTTATGCGACAAACGTTTTCCATGTTCTGATTTGTACCTTTCTGTCATTGTTCATATTTTTAGTTTGTTTTAAAATATGAAGGTAGTATTAAAATTCCTATGAAAGGTGCACATGATACTAACTACTGAGTAAATGCATACAGAAACCAGGCATACTTCTTTTTTTAGCGGGGCCAGGGGTCCTTTCTTTGATTTGATTTTCGCCTACTTGTAAAACTGAATGGAAAATGTGAGAATCATAAAAGGGACCCCGGGCCCCGCTAAAAAAGAAGAAGTATGTCTAGTTTCTGTACCTAAATCCCCTTATATCATGTTTCATATATGTACAAAATCCAATGTGTATATAATACCAACAAAATGGAAGTCAAACATTTTCAATAAATCGTTTATACTCCAATTCCAAGGCTTCTGCATAAAAAGAAAAAAAGTATCACACTGGATGTAATTCTACACAAGTTAATAGAATGCGTGAACAGAGATCACGAAAAGAAGAGAAGAAAACGACTAGAGACGCGTGAATTGACTACACTGTATGTATGGAGTCAAAAAAAAGCGATGATGATAGTCGTATATATTCTTGTCTGCTTACTTTGTACACTTCCTTATTGTATCGCATCTCTCTGTCGTAGAGAAGCCAATGATGTGGAAAAAGGGACGAAAAAAAATAAAACGAAGAAGAAACCAGATTTTCATTTTTTTCTACTCGTTTTCCCCTTTTTCACATGAAAAAAAATCCTCATCATGATGACGACGATGATAGTATAGTGATTGTAAAGCATCACTGATTCTCTCTCTCTCGTCGTCACCACCACCACTCCAAAACTCCACCAGCGACACAAAAGAATGGAATAAAAAAAATCCTAATGTTTTTTCCCTCTTTTTTTCTGTGTTCATAGCTCTTTATTTAATTTTGTCCGATATCTCTCGCTGAATCACAATGTCTCTCTTTCTCGTCTATCCTTTTTTTTCCTCTTCATCTCACTTCTCGGTTTGTTCTTATCATTATTATTCCCATTTTCTCTTTTACTTCTGTATGTCTCTTTAGTATATTTTTTTGCTAAAAATGGATTTTACACCAAACCTCTTTCACACTCTATCTTACAATTAGTGATGATGATCTAGCGTGTTGATTTTATGGATTATATGATACTGAAAATAAAAAAAACTGTTTCGTATCGTGTATATTCCAGATTGCTTCTAGAGACTCATGCGATCAATCTGAGTTATTTTTCACTCTTTGTATTTTGTACATGTGTCTCCTAAAAATGTCCATGTTGCAACTGCGACACCATACCACCGAGAGACTTTTAGTCAATATACGGCCATCACTGTAAAAAATAAAAACCCAGTGTATATACTTTTTTATACTGGAAAATAAGTATAAAAGGTTGGTAAAGAAGGTCCTTAAACTATGTAAAAGGAAAACAGGATGCGATAAAAAAGGGTGAAAGTGTTGCTGGTGTTGTGCTGGTGTTGGTGGTGGTTACATTTATGACGTAAATTATTAAGCAGCAGAAGAGCTGTTTTCATGAGATGGTTTTGAATATTGGTCCGTCTGTCTATAACCAAAAACCAGGAACTGAATTTCGATTTGGAAAGAAGGGGCTTTTTTTTGAAGGTGTCATCTAATGTATGCATGATTGGATGTCTAGCTTCGTTCGTATGTACAAAGTTTTTAATACACGTTTTGCTACTTTTATGCATGCCAGCCAATAAAGGTCCTTTGTATCGTATCGTAAGTATCCCCGAAACGAAATCCGTCTCTGATGCATACGGTTTATTTTTTTTTACTATGCAGTCAAGTCCCCGAAAAGAATATTGTAGAAAAGCATATTGTGTTTTGTAGTCTACCTCAAAGATTGTCAATTATGATGGTTTTTGATGGTGGTGGTGGTAGTGCGGTGGTAAAATTTGTGGCGGGCTTATGTGTGTGTGTGTTCGTATGTTTCGGTTCAAAGTACTTCCCCTCTCGTTGTGCTTGTGATGTGACGTGACGGTAAATATTATGCAGAAAAAAAAATTGAGTAGCGAGAAAAGCTACTAACTGCGTGCTTTTTTGCTATCACACTACTTTCTCTCATTTTTTACTACTACTTATGCTGCACTACATTTGAATTTTTATGGAAAATCAAATATTCCGATTTGATGATGAAGGTCTTACTTTTCTGTTACATGCTGCAATAATAACAGTAAAAAGAGCTTGTTTGCAGAACGAAAAAGTGTCATTACTAAGTATTAATGTATGTTGATATTTATTGAGTTCAATGGCCATGAATGTATTTATGTATGTCCGTCCGGCCCTCCGTCCACATATTTAAGTACTTTAACTGGAATAGTTAGAAGTTTTCATAAATTGATTTCTCGGCAATAGGTAAACGACAAACATGACTCATCGTCTAATGCATTTTTTTAGCAAAAAAGTTTGACCCCAATATTTAGAATTTCTCGGGCAAACAAATTTTTTGCTGGAATGTAATCAGTCCATGTCCTTGTGTGTCTCAAACTTTTAATGCATTTCCCAAAATAATACTTAACGATCCATAAATTTCTCATGGAAACATTATTTTGTGAAGTTTACACTCAAAGTTTGAATTTGTCCTTTGCATGGCTACTTACTTATTACATTTACAATGCACCGGTTATCACTAATATACCAACATCCCATCATATCCATTTATTACTATACCCCAAATGTCCACCTACATAACATACTTCAAACTTTCTGCGTGTTTCTCTGCTTTCTTTG
Source organism: Entomobrya nicoleti (assembly GCA_034695465.1). NCBI lineage: Eukaryota > Metazoa > Arthropoda > Collembola > Entomobryomorpha > Entomobryidae > Entomobrya > Entomobrya nicoleti. The sequence goes on along the minus strand of JAQFZG010002973.1, from coordinate 5,607 downwards.
TCATTTAACGAATGTTTGTATCCTATTTATTTGAGCTATCAAAAACAAAAACTACTCTAAACAACTTGAGACCGGAATAGGTAATGTTCGTGCATAGGTCATCATCATCATCATCAACATAAAGAATTTCCGTTCAACCACAATCTTCATCGTCAGTCATTACCACTAACAAAAACACTGTCATTTGCATAGCCATTAAGTGTTTGACGCAGACAAAGATGAAAACTCTCTGCTGTTGTGGCGAAAAACTGTAACGATTGGTGGTATGGTGTTCATGTTATGTTGGCATTTGATTATCTTGAAGTGGTTAGGTACTATTGTATAAAAAGTTGAAACGTTTGGTTTCGTACAAATTGTAGTTAGCTATGTAATTGTACATCTCATGTTCAGTAAATAAATATCCTCTCAAATTAAGTAGACTTCAGTCATGTCAGGTAGGAATCAAGGGGGAAAGTGAAACAAAACAGGAAACTACGTTTTAAGCGAATTCCACTGATTTAAAAAAGTTTTATCATTTCTGTGTATTGGCATGGTTCGTAGTGACGGTGAAATAGCCGCTTACTTATATCGTGTCTGGAATCAGGTTTAATGCTCTCAAAAACAAATCGTCTTACAAAATTATTCCCCAATATGCCTTGTATATAAATTTAGCCCTAAATTTTAACTGTATGTATGAGGATATATATATATATATATATATTAAGAAAGTGCAATAACAAGTATAAAAGAAAAGGAGAACAGGCGCTTTGAGCACCGATTATTTGTGCCAATACTTATATAGCAGAGAAGGAAAAGGATGAAGTGTTATTAGAAAAAAAGTAAAGTGAAAGGTGATGTCCAAGTCTAAGAATTCATAAGGGTCTCCATCGCATCATCACAGAGAACAACCAAAATGCCACATGCCACTTGGTCGGTTTGGTTAAGACGAAGGTTTTTTTTCTTCTTCTTCGCAGTTTATTTTTTTGGATGGATGGTGGAAAATAAAAGTTGCACAATACATTTCAATCGGATCGGCATCTCCAGAAGGAATACTCCAGATGAAGTTGTCGTGAGAGTGAAGTAACATTGCATTTTGTATAGGAAGTTATTTTTTTGGGATAAAATGCACAAGCTATATAACTATATGAACAAAACTCTCTCTTGAGAATATTAACAGCGGTATTGCGATGAGAGATGTTGGTTGGTGGGAAAAAATATATAGTCTAAATGGAGTAACGACTGCAGGAGATTTTGAGAGAGAGTGATGGCTCATGTTTCATCACATACATACCTGAGTTCTGCGTGTGTGGTGGATGGATGGTGAAAGTGAAAGGCAAAATGATTATGTTTTTCACTATCACTCTTCCATTAATACTTATGGAGAATGCACTAGAAAATTCACAAAATATTCTTCGGGCCTATTTTCTCCTTTCTCTCTACCAAGACGACCACACCACGACGACCACGTCTTCAAGTATATTAAAGAGGAAGAGAAACATTCAAGTTGAAGACGAGATCAGAGCATATGGTATGGTAATTTTAGATGTTTTGTGGGAATGACACATTCATGGTCAGTAGCATTAAGACACACACGTGTGCCTACGTGTTTAAAATTCGGAACATCTGGTCGAGATTCTAGATTTCTACAAGAAATGAGCAACAAAAGGACCACAAAATCACACTTTCACTACATTCTAAAATATCTATCCACCAAAATATATTTGCATGCATTACAGTAAATAATTTTAGGGCTATATTCTTATTTTCCTTATGCAAATGAGTAGGAGATTTCTACGTGGCAGATTTACATATTGTACCTTTACTCCATTGAACAATGGATGTCATCAGAGTGTGGTTCTTAAAGATTTTTTTAGGTACAATATTATTTACTAGAGCAAGGTTTCTCTCGAAGATATATAAATACGACAATGAAATGAAATAAATAATATTTAAAAAAATTAATGTACTGCTCTCATACTCCCTCGTCAGTTACTTCAGTTCAATCCAATCCACAAATGAAAATTAAAAATCATTTATGATCTTTCTCGGTTTTTTCTTTTCAATAAATGTTTCCCTTCAAAAAATATATTTTAACTGTTTTCTATTAAGTTTCTAGACATGACTCAATCTTACTTTTTTCATCAACAGACAGTAAGTATCATTGCCTTTTGCGATATATTTTTTTTCTCCATGTGGCTAGGTACATGTGTATCGTATCATTTACTTTACTTTACTAAAGGCGCAAAAAAACCGGCACATTTCTTACTCTACAATATTTTTTTCCCCAGTATACTGACAACTGGTGAACGTGTGTGTGAAACTAACTGGTTTTTACCGCAGAAGCAGCATCAACATACGTTCTAGTTACAATCTAAATCCCTCGTCGTATTTATTCTCTCCTTTTTTCTCCCTCTGTATGTTTGAGAGAGTTTCTCCGAACATATGTATCAGAGGTTTTTACTTTCTCTTCATATTTTTTTTCTCTTTTACTCATCTTTAGTACGTTGTACACAGGAGAGAGTGTCTCTGAAAAGATCCTTTTCATATTCTCCGGATGTGCTCAAGCTCATTTATTCATTCATTTATTCAGTTAGCTGAAAAGTCAATAAGTAGGAAGTAGAAAAACGTAGTGATTTTTTTCTCTCTCTTTCTCGATGGATGGGAATGCGAATCTACTCACTTTCTCTTTTACTGCTTATTAGGAAGAAACTATGGGTGGCTTGGTTTTTGGTTGGTGGTATTCATTCGGATTTTTTTGCTTAATTTATACGTAATATGATGCTTCCTGTGCTATTCTCTTGCTATAAGTACATACGAAACTCGAAATATATTTTTTATTTTAAACTGAATGTCTTTTCAACTGTGTCAATGTAAATATTTGATTTCTTGAGTAAATAAATAAATACAAATAAAAAAGGTATGTATAACGACAGGTATTTTAGTTGTAGAGCAATAGTAACCCAACAAAAATAAATTGCTTAAAATATTCTCTTTTTTAGACATGCGGAATATTTGTAGTGGTAAAAATGTATATCGCGAAACTGAATGCTTACTTATCAATTTGAATTTTCAACGTCTACGTCGCATTTTTTTCTACGTCTAAAAGTGAATTGGTATTGGTACAAAGGTAATACACAAAATGAATGTGATATATGTGATCGCAACATTCCATTACGTTAGCTTACTCGTTAAAAGAAACTCTACTGAAAATCTAAATGATATAAATTTAATATTGATGACATAATATGATGGCATTAATCTTCATTAAATGTAACGAAATGACAACTATGACAATTTATAGTTCAAGGGTACATAATTAGCAATAATAATTGTTTATATTTGGTGTCATCATCAATTGAAATCAATATACTACTTTCTTGAGATTTGACGTAATTCTATAACTAATGTATTTCTTTGTCTTTATTTTTTCCAGAACAAAAGTTGCTGCTGCCCTGCTCAACAAGCATTTACAAATTAGTGAAATCCCTATTACAGTACAAAATAACTCAACAAGTAAGTTTCAAATATAACGATTTTATTTATTATTTTTGGCATGTTTTACTTTAATGAATATATTCATGTAAAAAAAATATAAAACCAGTTGTTATGTAAATTGTATCCATCCTTTTAGTTTTGTTGGCTTTGTGTATTTCGTTTATTCGGGTTGGGGATTAGAATTAGTTCTAAAGTTATAGTTGCTTAACCATTGAATTTTCTAATACTAATAATCCGCTATCCAGTTAATTCAATAAGTTATTATAGAAGCCCGTGTAAGTTTACCTATCCTCTCGTAATCCTAAATGTAGACGAAAAAAAATTTACTACCTTGATCATGGAATAAACTAGTTTGTCAGATGGCAGCTTAATCAGGTTTATTTCTTTGGAGTCGCGAGTCTAGGCGGCAACTAATAATCCATAAATATAACCCAACTATCGTCTTCATCGATGATAATGGCATCGCATTCCTCCTTTGAATTAGGAAAGTAATAAGTAAATTACCAAGATTGTCGTTCTAATATACTAAAACCTATTCCTGTTACTTGGAAAACTTTATAGGAAAATCCTTTAAAACTAGTTAAAGTACTAGTACCAATAACTGTTTTTGTGGCATGGCGACGGCACGGCACAAGTACCATTTTATATAATACGCCGTAAGGCACTCCTCCTCCTCCTCGTAAAATACCCAAAAATAAACTATATATATTATGGCAGTTGATCCATTAATATTAATATTTCTCTGAGCATTTTGAAAAGTTGTTGAGAAGAAGAAGGAAACTGTGTGTATGTGTGAAATTACTGGTCGCATAAGTTTCATAGAGAGACAGTCATCTCAAACTCAACTCAGCATACAGTCATTTTGTGGTTTTAATCTCGTCACATACCACTTGCCAAATTTTCAGTATTTTCAAACAGAAAGATCGTATTCATTTGCGCATCAAAGCAAGCTAATTTTAATAATTGCTTAAGTCACCCACTCACTTCTCTGTATAATAACCTACATAACATGATGAGCATCTTTTGATATATTGGATTGGAGGAAAAGACAAGACGCGCAAAAACTCCCTTTTCCTTTTCATTATCATCATCATCTTCATCCGGTTCGGAGGAGAAGAAGAAGAAGACGTAGAGTGTGGCACCTTTTTAGCTTGATATTTTTGACATGGCAAGGACATTTTTTTTTTACTTTTTGTTTGTTTACTTGCTAGTTGATGCGAAAACTCAATATCAAATAAGTATACAAGCAACATATAGAAAGATAGAAAACGTATAAGTAGTGGAACGATAAAATAAAATTTGCTTTCCTATTTTCGCAGCAGCGCGCATCCTACTTTCCCATCCACTTTCACTTTACTTCCCAAATCTAGAAAAACTTTCTTGCCTACTTCACTTCTCATGCACATTTCACCTATTATTATCATTTATCATCATTCAAACACGGATGCAGGATGCCTAGTGTTTTTAACGGAATTTTTTTTGAAGATTCTCTACGTTCTTCACCTAGCTTTCCCTATCCTACGACAAAAACATGGAATTATAATCAAGCCTGTATTTGAACAGAAAAGACAACCAATTTTATATTTTTTTCACAATCGTCAAGCTCCACTAAAACAATGATGACACATAAAGTGAGGATAAAGTTGTGTTTGATCAATTCAATAAAGCAGGAATACAATAATGAATACATAATCTAGTAACGGCATCTTCTTCTTCGTCACCAAGTCACCACGACGTCTTGTAAGGATTTCCATGTAGAGCAGTTTTACTAGAAAAGTTAATACAAAACGAAGTTTCTATTTGTCAAGCTTTGTGTAGCGTATCTAATATTTGTTTATTTTATAAGCTGGCAACACAGTCACATCATCACAAGAAGCTACATCTTTTTTTTTGCTACTTTTGATGTGCTAATCGTCGTCGTATGAATTTAACAAAGCCCTATTAAAAACATTATTACATCGTCATTGTTTGTTATAGTTTAGTGTTTGGAAGTGAAAATAGAAAGAGGTTTTTGAGGGTGTGAGAGAGGGCAGGGTAGGTGGAGGAGATGTTGGGAGCAAAGGGTTTTGACTTGAACATCGCATCGTACTAATGTTATGCATAACTTATTTAATTTATTTAGCTGCTGCTGCT
>JAQFZG010002972.1:0-14811 GCA_034695465.1 Entomobrya nicoleti | reverse complement strand
AAGCATTCTTTGTATTTTATTATCGCAGCTCGTCATCTTCAGGCAGCGAAGAATCTCATAACTCACCTAGTCACAATGCAGAGTCAGATGGCAATGGCGAAATAGTAGCAAAATACTCTGTTGCAATTCTAGACATTGCTAGTCATGGCGAAGTGTGTGCAAACACAATAGACTTGCCCCAAAGATCTCATAGTCAGTCACCAGTTGACATTATTGAAAGTACTCTCATTCCTATTTTGCAAACAAATTCTGACTGCACCAGTACACATAACACACCAAATTCCAGGAAATTCTCACACAGCCCTTGCTCTGTAAAGTCAAGGAGTCGCTCTGGCTCACCTGTTAATGATAAACGTAGGTCACGAAAGAGTCGGTCGCCATCAGTTAGGAGTGCACATTCCTCGCATTCATCTAGATCTTCAGTAGATCGTTCCAAGTCCCCTTCAGATTCTAGTCGTTCCCCATCACGTTCAAAATCAAGATCTCGCTCCAGGAGCAATTCTACTTCGGGTTCCTCTTCTTCTGCATCTTCTTCCCGATCTACTCGATCTATTCCTAGAAGGAGAGGGTCGCCTTCTTTCCTAGATAGACGTCGCATAACCAGGTATGATATCGGACTTTATATTAACCCAAGTTTATTTTATGTATATTTCAGATCCGGACACCGTAGACGTTGATGAAGCTTTTATTCTTTGCGGCACTCCTAAAATTTTTACTTTGTTAATTTGTATGATTTTATCATGATTATGAACTGATTATTTGTCATATTGTTATAATATTATTTACACATATATTATTTTCATATTATTTGGCAATTTTGTTATATTTTAGTTGATATTGTACTCTTTAGGAACTTTATTAGATTACAATATAGTATAGATGTTTGAAATAAATATTTCAATATTATTTTGTCGTACCTTATTTTTTATTTTTTGATGTATCACGTTACCCCATTTTTTGCTTCCATTTTTGCTTTTAGTTGTGATTTAATTGCTTGCATGCATGTTATGCATCATATTCACACGTCACCTTTTGATAATACCAATAATGTTTCAGTGAGTTGTGTGTGATTATAACGAGTGTTTAAATTGTCTTACTAACACAGTGCCAGGAAACGACCGATCCCATACAAACGACGAAATGGGATGGAATGGGATGTCTCATCCTCCTCTTCTGATTCATCGTAGTTCTGTGGAAATTCCAGTTTCAAACGCAGTTCAAATATTATAAAAGAAATGCCTACAACTTGCTTCATGCAAATTGCAATAATCTGACAGAAAACAGTAAAAAAATGACATTCTTGGCGAGATCTTCTTGATATCTCATACACATACGACTACGACAGCTGCATATAGAGAGACACGGTAGTAAGTAATATTAACAAAAAATGAGTATCGCATTGAAATGTAGAGGACTTTTTGGGGTCATCAACTCTAAGATATATATTAACGTTCCCTGCAATTCATTCCTTTGATCATTGCTGGAAATACTGCCTTCATGATAAGTTTTCAACTTAATTTACTTGTTTTTTAAGCTTCATTGTGATATTTAAACCCATTCCATGAATCTCAGTTTATGTTTTACCTTGAGCTTCGTTGCTTGATTATAGGCTTAGAGTTGATATTGAACATGCCAAAGAGATTCACTAACGATTTTAAAACTAACAATAAAATTACGCTATCCGGCTTCATGTAAAATTTGCACTTGACTAAGCAATTTATAGCCCAATTGTGTAGCAAACTATCAGGTTTAGTATATTTTCCTGCCCAAAAATCCTGAAATCCGCATGACATGAGTAGAAGGCAGTTTTATTTTAGTGGTAGTGATTTTAGCTGAGGCACTTTAAATAGTTTGCATAAATGATATTTGGATTGAAATGAGCTGAACGAACTCTGAGCTTTTTAAGGGTTATTTCACAATAACTTACCCATACCAGCTATGGAAATTATTATTTTAAGTGTCAAGAAACTCGCTTTGTAGTATAGCTCATTATTTCGTCTTGTGCGTTGGGCGACTAAAGACTCATATTTAGATCTGCATCTGTCACTGATTTATATATTATGGCAAGACTAACTTGTTCCAATCCCTTATGAATATACGCTCACATGATTTTACGGTTTACAAACAATTATTTTGGAAAAAAATGTGGAACGAATCAACGAATGGACACTCATGTGAAAGGTCTCCGCGATGATGATGAAGGCATTATGTTGAATGGTTTTTGAAATATTTCTGCAGTTCGGATTTTTACACTTATTCATTGTTTCTAGTCATTACGCGTGAAATGATTTTCGTGTTTAATGTCAACAGTATTACTGTATTTTTGTTGCATGTTTTCTTTGTGAGTAAATCTGATTTATGCAGGCACGGTTTTGCTATATTTGTAAATTATTACTTTAAACAACGGTAATAAAGTATTGACAGTTACGTATTCATCAACAATCTGTTCGTTGTATATGCACTATGCAATTCATTACAAATTTGAACATCATGCATCAATCAGCATATGATTTTCGTACGAACAAAATTAAATGTTTTACTTTTCCAACTTGGCGATTTTATTTTTTCCAAATTGTATAAAAAATACTTGTAAATTTTACATATTTTTGTCAATAAGTGACTCGAGTTTCATCATCCCTCAAAATTTCGGGGATGAAATAAAATATCGTTCCGATATTCCCTTTCCACTCGCAAATCTTAATTGGGAATCCATGTTGCTTCCTTGTTTCCAGCCATCAATGCTTGCGCATATTCCACAGTCACATTCCTTCAACTTGGCTTCCACATTGCCAGAAAGAATCTGAATGCTCTGCTTTTTTATTCCAGCCTTCAGGCATTTCCATCTAATGTCGCGCTTTCCAAAGTTTCCAGGAATTTTTTCATGGAACCATGTAGCTACGTCATGTTTCGTTATTGCTCGAGGAGTACATGTCTTTAGCAAAAATCAAATATGCACAATAAGTTATTGCATGTACTCTTTGGATCATAATCAAAACGGAGAAAAACGTGCAATTACTATGTACCAATTTCAATTTAGTTTGGAACAAGTCGTCTGGCATATTTGCCAAATACGTTTTGTAGTCTTCCAAAAACGCATCAATTTTCTGGTCCAGCTCACAACTTGTGTGCTTACTTGCCGTGGCAGTAATCGCGACAAAAAACATCATCACTGGATTCTTTACCTTATACATTGGATGTTTCCGGACATAAACACTGTAGCCCAATTGTTGTTTGGTCCGAAGATCCATAAACGCCTGAAAATTCATAAAGTTCATTGCTGCCCCAAACATATCGGCTTCATGCTGGTCCCCTCCATAAGGTCCCAGAGCGTAGCAATTTATAACAGTTGTAGTGAATGCAGGACTTCCCAAATTTTTCACCCTAATGAATAATTTTAGTTTAATTACGTTAAATTTCAATGCTAAGAAATTCAGCAGACAATCGGTGCATTATTACCGTATACATGTTTCTCCGGGCGAATACAGTTCGGGATTAAGAGGCAAAAATTTGACGCTGTATAACGCCCGACCGCTGTCCCAGATAGGAGCATATGACATTCTATCTAGGATGTTCGCCACATTTTCGAAAGTTTTGATGGGAAGATTCCCACGTAGTTCCACCATGGAAAATGTAGAGTTTCTGAATGACTCCATGAAAAATTGAAGGTCGTCCAGAGTGACATCGTTCAGATATCCTAGAAAGTCCAAAGACATCTCAGCATCGTTATACGTACAGCATTCGAGGAGTTGCATGGCTATGAAATCATTATCGGTTATAGTCTGCTCCCAGCGATATCTAAGCCTTTCCTTAGCCAACTTGAACACCTTTTCAGAAGCCAATATTTTGGGGTCGTCTTCCTGGTCCTCATCTAGCGTCGCTTTGATCACAATCTCCACTACTTTTTCAATATCTCGTGGAAACCCTGCAATTGTAAGCGAAAGAGCGCCGGGAGTGGGCGTAACGGCAACGTCGAAACCTGCTGTTTCCAATTCGGAATGGTGGAGACAAAGTTTTTGCTGGATCACAGCCGCCCACAACCAAAAGATAGCATTGGTCCTAGAACTTGGTTGAACTACACATTGGCTTACGAAGACAATATTTATTTGGCCCAGGTAACGATCAAGATCAGAACTTCTGTGACCGCGATGCATACCAGAGATTTTTGGGATAGCTTCTTGGTATTGTAGGTCTTGCTTACTTCGCCCTAAAAAAGAGTAATCCCATTGAAATAACTATTGTGAAAATGCAAAATACAATGTATGTATTACATAAGCATATTACATACAATTTAATTGTTGAGGTTGTATATCTCCCCAATCCGTTGGACATTTCAAAATGAAAGCCCGTCCATCTCCACTTCCTATGTGCTGGCCCATGAGGTCGAAATCAGGTTTCAAAAAGTTGTTGACTGGACAGAATCCAAATTTGGACTTTGGACCCATTTTTGAAGAAGCCTGGTTATTTCGTGGGACCTCCACAAATTTCGCATTGGAGAATGGGGCTTTTTGCACCTTGGCGTTAAGCCCCATGTCCCCGAAAGCTATCCTCCTGGGTACCGTTACAATCACCATCAAATGCTTATAAGCAACCAGATGAGCCAACGTCTCCTGAATCCGAGTAAAGTTAAACTTTGAATCGGTCCACGAATCGCAGAGCAGCAATTGGCGGGGTTCCACATATTGCAATCTCATGGCGAATTCCTGAGTAGTATCAAGCGAGGTCATCTGGCTACCGTAATGATACTCTTTCATATGCATTAGTCTCATTTCCTCGAATAACCTTCTCATCAATAGCTCATTGGATTGATCGCCCAAAAACTGGATATATTCAAAGGTTGCGTCTTCAATCGCCTTTGGGTTCTGCCTCCCAGCCTCCGTCAAAAAGAAGCTTACTTCCAATATGGTGGAATATTTGTTGCAATGCGGGAACGCATACATACCAAAAATCAACTCCCTATTCTGCAGATACATACTTAGCCCCACAGGTCCAGAATCTGATAGCATATGAATTATTATAGGCAACACTTGCTCATCCATATTATCTATCCAAATAGAAGCGGGTAAGTGCCAAACCAACGTTAGGTCCGCCCCATTTGACAATCCTTGAAGATACACATGCTTGCTTGGCTGTAACAAGTTTTCCATGGGGGTCTTATCCACTGGAGTTTTCATGAACGTTTTCCTATCCCCTTGACGGAAGTGGGAAAAATGACGAAGTGCGAGTTCCTGGAGCTCATCTAAACTCTTTGAACTGTTAATCGAAAGTGTCATGGCTGATGCAACATATTTGTCTTCATGGTTGTCCTTCATTATGCTTTGCACGGTTTTATTTCCGTCGTCCTTTCCACCACCCAGGGTTTCCAGAGAGCCACAAATAAATCTCGCCAAGGGATGGGACTGGCTTTTGATGGAGACGTAGTTCTGTAACAGAAATCTTCGCCAGGCAGGTAGCCGTAAATAAAATTCATTGTCTACAGCGTATACTTCTCGGCGTATGACTTCCATATTGAATCTTGGTTGTGCAAGCATGTCAGAAAATCTGTCCAGGTTACTTTCCAAGATGACATCAGGAACCTCATTATAGTAATTTGTGGTGTCCGAACGAGTTGTTGCGTTGTATATGCCAAAATTTGCGACCAAAGAGTTGACAGCATCTTCATCTGGAAAGCGCGTGCTGCCATAATGAACCATATGTTCCGTAAAGTGATGGAGACCTTGACATTTTACAGGGTCTTCTAAGCCACCTAAATAGTCAATGAGGAAAGAAAATTAAAATGTAATGTGCATGTCATTTAAAAAAAATACAATAGCATATCATCTTTAAAATTATGCCCACCTGCGTTGACCACCGCAGCGACACTAGTAGTGTTGGCTCTGTTGGTACAGAAGCGATTGAGAACCGTTGAAGCGTCATCAAGTGTGTCACCATCACCTGGACATCCGCATCCCATATTTACTGGAGCTGGGGTGCTAATGAACTCACATACTGGATCGTGATACCATGACTTTGGAACAGGCTCGATGAAATGACATGCAGGTTCGATGGAATGGTGAAGTGAAGGCCATTGACAGAATTTAGGAAAGGATACAGGCTGCCTGGTTTGGTAAGTACATCTGTAAGTGGAGGCGGGTATATCCCCTGGTAATGGAAGATTCTTCCGGGATATCAAGGCAACAGTTAAACCAGTTGAGAGTTTAATTACTCTATAATCATTAGGATCCTTGGGGGATCTTTCAGGTGTGATACTTTCTAGTACTCGTGCTCGAGGTGGGGGTGGTGCTGATGATTTTGAGGAAGGCTTGGATGATCTTGCGGAAAGAGTTTGATCGGTCTTGATTGCTTTGGAGGGAGCATCATTGGGAGGGCTACTGCTCCTGTCCCGTTTGAAAGCATTAGGATCATTAGACATGCTGGTAGAGAATGGAAGTTGATGTGGGGAAGTTGGAAGCAAGGATATGGAAGAGTTGTGGTACGGATGAATATGATAGGGGTCGTAGGTAAATTACAAGGTGGGTAGAATGATAAAAAAATATTCGAAGAAAATTAAAAGTTACATACTCTCCTGAAACCAATTTTGGTAATTTTTAGTGCATTTTGCTCTAGATGTAAATACTAAATCCATGGCAAATGTTTCAAATGATTGAATTCATTCAACGCTATTTATTCATCCATCATCATTAATAACGGCCACCGCCGACTGACAAACGATGCAAAAGTGAAAACTGGGTTTCAATTCAAAATGTTTCATTACAAATTCCATTTCAAAATTCCAGAACAAATGTGTACTTAAATATTTTACCCGTGACCATGATTTTATCGAACACGAAAGCTAGAGCATGTCTTGCATACACCTTTGTATAATTTTATGGCGACATGTTGTTCTTTTTAAAAGAAAAAGTAGAGATACAAAGTAAAGTTTTGCAATGAGTAGCATAGAAAATGTCACCAAAATAGCAAAGCAATTTGCATGACAAAAATATCAGAAATCAAGAACACAAAGCTTTTCATGACTCATGAGAACTATCTTTTTGTACCTACATGCATCATTTACAGTAAAAATGCTACATCAAAATTTTATGAGCTTTTCTTTATGATTTACCTTTGCAGATCGTTTTACATAGCTACTTACTAGTACTTTACACAAAGATTCTCATTCTTTCCTCGTTCGATAAAAATTGATACCTTATTGTAACGTAAGAGAACGTGATTTAGTACAGTAAGCCTTCTCACAATTCTCCCACAGTGCTTATAAATGCCACTAAAGTAACTGATTGTTTTACCCTTTATCTTGCATTGCATATGACGATGATAATGATAATGATGCAATACATATACAACATAACATACAACATCGCCTAGCACGCAAGTCTCTAATGCTTTAAGGCTTCATTGTCGAAAATGAAATGAGCATATTACTCAAATATATTACTTCTTATAGTCTTGCACGTGAATCCAAATCCATTCACAGTTGTTGGTTGTTAGGAATTAATGGAGGATTGCACGTACATAAAACATGTAAGTAAACATACCTAAACTCCACATGTGTATTACATTATTGTAAGCAGAACATAACTTTTTTAACATTGAACGAGTTGTCAAGCTCGTCTCTGTTTTGTCAGTTTCATACATATAAAGCATTTTCAGCTGTAAACTAAAGACTTTATCATTTGTATAACTTTCCTAAATGTGCTTCACTAAAATATTTACAACTTTCCTTCTAACCACATCAAATGGTTTTGTGAGTAAATCATTGTCAAAAGTACAAAGTGAGCAATATTACTTGTTCTCTGATGAGAGGAAGGGACATTTTTTTGCACCCAAAATCTTGAAATCCATTACTTGTCTGTAATTTACATGGATAATTTTACTTGACATGGACATATCTATAAACATTTATACTAGATAAGTTTCACGTCACCCCATAACAAGGTTTATTCGGGTGCAAAGTGGATAAAACTGCACATTCGTACATAGATCATTTGCCAGTCAATCCGTCAGTCTTCCCTTTCGCCTTTGCACGAAGACTGGAAAGATTTTCCTGGAACAACAACGCAACAGTGATACAATGAGAAAGCTTCCGATTGTCTACCACAGCTTGGAGCAAGTTGTTTCAAGTCTACGAGGTTCACATGTTCGTGTATATAGATTTATTCATATGCATTTTGATAGAGTAGAGTCAACTTTGAGTAAAAGTCCGAAAACCGTTTCATGTGAATAATGTTGTGTTTGGGTTTACAGATTGCTAAATCGTCAGAACTGTACCAGCTTCTCAAAGTGAGCTCGACGGGAAGCAATGGGATATTGGATCCCTCCACATACATGCCTCGCAGTCGACCAATATCTGTCATTAAACCCAAGATGCCAATTATGGTAGTGGAAGGCTTGGATGGAAGTGGTATATGAATATTTTATTGTTTTGGCAATGGAAAAGATGTACATTTTCTTGCGCACAAGAAAGACTTGACTTCAAAATTAACATTTAAATGATTTTTAGGTAAAACAAAAGTGTCCACTGCATTGGTTAACAATTTAAAGATGGACTTGTACCACACCCCTCCAAAACGAATCAAGTTTTTAAAGGGATTTTTTGACGAGCAAGAGGAACCTTTGAGAAGAGCATTCTATTCTTTGGGAAATTATCTAACAGCCCAGGACATTTTATCATCGCAATTTTATAATGGAGTTGTTATAGACAGGTACGCCAGGTTTTTTTTATGCCTTTGGCTTTTGATGAACAAATATGGAAGAGTGAACAAACGGCATTTTCAATTGATAGGTTCTGGCCTAGCACTGCAGCTTACGCCATAGCTCATGAGAAGACATCAAATAATACGGTAATGGATTCATCAATATTTGAATGGCCTACGGATTTGCTACTTCCAGACACAGTGCTTTTTCTTGTTGTAAGCGAAGAAGTACGTCGATACCGACATGCTTTTAGAAATACGACAAATACTCCAGAGGAGCAGCTTCTTGCAAATAATCAGACATTCCGAGAAAAGTAAGTCATTCCGGCTGGTGGCTGGTGAACATGCTTCTATGAAATTATGCATCGTATATTTTCTCTGACGGGTTTTGAAACGTATTTATTGTTTTTGTTAGCTTAATTCAAAGTTACAAAAATCTTCGCGGACCAACCTTACAAGTTATAGAGGCAAATGAAGATATAAAAATCGTCGAAGAGAAAGTTTGCAATATGATTCTAACACAATTTCCTATTTTAGCAAGGTACACGGTTCAAATCGTTTTATGCATCTTTTCAGTATTGTGTAATATGGATGTTATCATGCATGTATGTACTTTTTCTGAATATTGTAGGTCGCCTACACCTTCCACGAATCGCAGGACTTCCATGTAGACAATCAAAAACCGAGTTTCCTTTCGATGAGCTCCTTCGAGAAACTAAGAAAGCCAATTTGTGCATTCCACTTGGACTTCAGATGTAAGAATGAAAATAAAATACTCGCAATACATTTTTATCGTTAAACATTTCTTCCCGTTTATTAATAACGTACGAAACTTGCATTCATTGATTGTAAGCAAATTTTTTGTAGTAAAATTGTTGATAACCGCTTAACATTAAAATAAAACTTGTTTCGTAAAAGTGAGTGCATACAATATAATTTAACAATACAGGTAATTAACACTTTTTCAAGCAGAAGCAAGTATGTTTAATTCATCCTAACCGTGATGCACTGTCATATGCCTTGTATTGCAAATTTTAGTATAAAGTGTCGATTGATCTACTACAAACGTTAAATACTCATTAAATTAGCTATATATGACAAGATATTAATTAGTGATGTAGCTGTATCGATTCTAATATTTGCTCCGAACAAAATCGGGCATCTTTGGTATAAACATTACACTGAAATAATTCTCAAATAATCTTTCCTGTAATGATTTTGCAAGATTGAAAGCATGTGTCGCAAGAAATCTCCGTTTTTGTTACGTGGGCGGAGTTCCTTTTTAACTTATTCCGTTGGAAATTAAAAGGCCGTGTAAGCTAACTAATGCGAAATTAAACTAAAATTCTGTAAGTATTGGTAGTGTGAGCATGGGCAATTCATAAGCATTCGAAACTACTAATAATACTCTAAGTATATGTACCAGTGACTTTGTTGTGTAATTCAAGATTTTTAAAAATCATTACACCACCAGTGTTAAATTGTATGAAGGAAAATTGAAAAGTAGTTGCCACAATTTATCACATTCAAAGTTAGTTTTACGTTATTAAAAGCTTATAAATCTAAAAAAAACATAACAAAACTATGCAAAATCGGTTCGCATATGTATTGGAAAACTAAATATTTAGGCAGACACCTTTTCGCAATAAATTATATCTACATTAAATAAAAACTGCAATGTAATATGCTTTAGTTTCTTGCATAATAGTATATTAAACGATCCAAAATCATAAAATTACGTACTACACAGATACGTTGGAAAGGTGTCCGAGAAAAAATTATTCTCTATTCTAAAAGAACCAAAAACAGATAAAACAAGATCATGGGTGAAATATGTTGGAGGTCAGTACAAGTTAATTTTCTGAGTAATTGGTGTCCTGCACATGTGGCATGTTGAGAGGGCGTCCGCGCATCGCTCACATGCTCCATGCCCACATAAGAATGCGATATTACGTCTTCTTTCCATACATATTGAGCAACAGTATGTCTCTTCGATTTCAGCGAATTTGTTTTCTAAATAACGTAATCGTTCGGCACTTGGATTTATGGTACCAGTCCTGCTATTCGAATTTAAAATACCTCCTTGACACGACAGTTTCCTGAGTATTGGCTGATGACAGTTAAGACACTTCTTCATTCTAATACAACATTCTTCACAAACTATTTGATGTCCACAAGGCTCAAAGAATATCAAATCTGTGACTTCGGAACAAAGCAAACACTCTGCCGTTTTTAGAGGGGGCTTCGACACAAGAGACAAACCCGACGTGGAAATGCAATGTCCGGAGGGTCCTTCTTCTCCTCTCATGGATCTTCTTCTGAAAATAATTTATCAAGATGTGAAGTATTTACTCTTATATTGAACATTAGCTGACTAAAAATTGATTGCGCTATTAATTCCTTTTCTTACCTATTTTGGGAGTAATGAAGCAGCATATCTTTCAAGCGATCAGATGTAACAAGATCTAATGGGGTCACGCCACGGCGATTTCGTTTACTTAACTCTGCTCCTGATTGTGCCATGAAACAAGCGAGAGCTGCAGCCCCCATCTCATTTTCATTTCCTGTCCAGCCTCGTTGAGTCAGGCAAGCCACAATCTGGAAACAATACATATTTGGGATAAGTGGGGCTAAAACTCAAACCACGTTCAAGTTCACTAAATATATATCGTTATAATGTTGTTTCCTCCGTTAATTGATACATTTTAACTATAATATAAGCTAAATTGCCGTCCCAAAGGATAATTTATCTTCGCACATTTCGGCTCCACATACGAATGTGTATACATATGTAGAAATTTTTGATGTGCGTTTACATTTTATTGTATTTATGAGAGGCTAATTTTTTACACATACCTCGGCTATTATTGGAGCATTCTCGTGTTTTCTCAGTTCCATTGATATCATCGGATTAGGAATATGCGGATGGTTGCTTTGATCCTGGGAGGAGTGTCCATTAAAGTGTTTAATTAAAACAGTATGCAAGGGAGTATCACCGTCTTCATCCTCAGGCGATATTGCCGCTCCTTTTGCAACAAGCAGTTCAACAATGCCACAATAACCTTGAGATACGGCCAGAAGTAAAGGAGTTTGCTTTCGGTTGTTCCTAATGTCTATTTCGGCTTGACCCTGATCAAGAAGTGCTTTTGTAACTGTAAAGTGGCCATTCAGTGCAGATAAATGCAGAGCGGCAAAGCCATCATCCTTTTTCACGTCAACTAACTGTCTGGCTTTCCCTATTATTCTCTCGATAGCACTATAATGAAACCAAGAAAATGTTAAATAAGTACAATTGCAACAATGGCAGACAAATCAAATTAATCCATCAAATTCAACGGTTATAAACTCAAACTTACTAATGGTTTCCTTTCAAAGCTGCATGATGTAAAACGTTGAATCCTCGATTATTTTTTAATGTAAAGTCCACTCCTGGAGTGCTAATCAAACAGTCAATTATATCACGATGATCTTTTCCTATGGCGTCATGTAATGCTGTATCTCCATACGAATCCTGAAAAATGAACATGAACACAATTTTTAAATGAGCAAGTCGACAGAATGACCTCTTTTGTTACAAACTTATTTCATCATAAAATAACCAACCTGAATGTTAATATTGCATTTAAATTTCAACAGTGTTTTCACACATTCTAAATAGTTCTTATTGACGGCTACGTGAAGAGGAGTGCACTGTCCCTTGTTGACTGCGTTTACCAAAGCTCCCGCTTTTAGCAATAGGTCCATCACCAAAGGTTGGTTTCTGGAAACAACGTACAACCCACATTATCAAACTGCATACTAACTATTTTATAGAATCGCATTCAAGATTTCTTTTTCGTCCTTATCATTCCTTGTCACTTACCCAAATGCTGAGTAGTGAAGAGCAGTGTCTCCATCGTCGTCAGACACTTCTAAATTGACGCCAGCAGCTTTTAATATCACTACAATATCTATGTGACCTTGATGGGCTGCAACTTGTAAAGGAGTCTTCCCGCTACTTTTGTGGTTAAGCTGAAATTTACATAGTTGAAGTTGTGTGAGTATTCCAGCAGAAAAAAACTTGGCATGATCACGATACGATGGAAATATTTACTCATTAAGAAAAGTTCATCCAGCATATTCAGAATGATAACGCAGTATAGTTTTTATAATCATTGTCTTGAAACAGAAAAATGTCATGTAAATGGAACGTACCCTATCTTTCATTTTTGGCAACATCTTCTTAACAGCTTCCACTCTGCCCTGGGCTGCTTCTTTAATAAAACGTTCGACAGTATACGACGTGTCGACGGACATGTCGTCTAATAAATGAGATAACATCGACGACATGGGATCCTGACCTGATAAGAAAAATCATGAATATATTAGTTAGGATATTAGCTTAAATGTTAATGTACAGCACTAATGATAAGATAGCAGTATCAACTAGTTCACTTACTAACTGAATCCTCCCGACGATTGGCATTTGCATACATTGAATTATTTGAATCAAATCTATCACATGGAACTAGCCGCACAGCTAGTGGATTCATGGTCCAAACTGAAGGTCCAAAGTTGATTCGCAGATCATTATCCGCGTACACTTTTACTATCGTACCAGATTTCCCCAATATTTCCTTCATGACGTCCACCCATTCCCCGTGGCCTTTTTGTAATTCCCTGACTTTGGCAAAATCATTTACTACTTGGACGATATCTCCGACTGCATAAGTAGTCACTTTTGTCACCGACGCTGGATTAAATGTCCATCTAATCCCAGAATCGTACTGTACTCGTATGTCCCCCTTATCTGTTACACGATGAACGGTCCCCACTTTGCCTATGAACTGTTAATTTGAACAAAATAGCCATTGTATTTCCGAACCACTGCTTTATGCTTTTTTATTCATACTAGTACATTTTATGTTTACGTACCTCTGCCATTCTTGGATTCCATCCTCCATGGCCTTCTTGCATTTCCTTTAATTTGGCAAGATCTTGAACTACTTGTACTTTATCTCCCACACTAAAATTATAGGAGCTCTGAGTTTTACTAGAAATACTTTTAGAAGCAGTCGACGTACTAGACCTACTTATTGTCGTACTTGGCATTCCTGTTGACAAAAAATGGGAGTTTTTAGCAAGAATTCATCAAACGTATTTCAGAAAATCATTTTTTAACGCTGTATATTTACCCAAAACTGGAAGATGGTCAACGTAATACGATCCGGCTGAAGAAGCTTGTACGCATTTCAAATCTACTTTACCCTTATGGCCTAATCTATACACATTTGTTGATCCAGAGCTCCAAATTACATTTGCAACTGATCGCCCTGACTCATGATCCCATCCACGAATATCTACCACACGTCCAACTTTTCCTGTTGGCAAATATCACAAAAGTAAAACGATTTTAAATTCACATTAATTACGACTGGTGACTCTGAAAAAATCGGCTTAACTATTGACATCAGTACCGTCCCCATCCTGATTTCCCCAGTCCCAATCACAACCACGAACGACTCTTGCTCCTGCAAAAATTCCTCTCGAAACAATTTTCGGACTTTCTAATCTTGGAGACAAATCCATTCTAAAATGTAAAACAAAACACATATAATTAACTTTGGATCACAGTCGACAACTTTAGAGAGTTTTACACTACAAATGATTTAGTTACCCGTGTGATGAAGGAGTGTCATATCTTCTAAACGGATGTGAAAGGTCATGTGTGTCATTCATATAACAGACAGTGCACAAATCAAAGTCAAAACACCGAACACATTTCCACAACATTCCAAATATACCATGATCCTTGCAGCCGTCGCAAATTACATTGGGATGTCTAATTCCTAAACATGTTATACCAACACTTTATTAGCATTCCAACTTTTCAACACAAGTTTTCAATTTAAAACTACTTGACAAAATGAGGATTTAATACCTGCGGGGCCGTTGTCAAATAATCTAAGATCATAAGCTTCCTGGTAACCTACTCGGTAGTTGGTCCTAGATCCCATGTCCCATTGTACAACCACTGTCTTATCTGGACTTGACGTTGAGCCTGGTCGCCCAACTTCAACCACAGTTCCAACATGACCCTCCCCATTATCCTGAGTAAAACCAAACAAATGAAAATTACTTTCTC